>JAVQJX010161045.1:0-14868 GCA_036025115.1 Ambassis agassizii
GAAGAAGAAGAAAAAAAGTGAAGGGGGCGGATTTGAAAAATGGTAAACTACACAAGCACGGTCCAGAATATGAGGTTAAGCGTGGTGGCAGCAGGAGAAGAGAGTGCACCATATTTAGAGTCCACAGCTGCCTGTGCAGAGACATATACAGCTGCTGGCAACATCAGAGGACTGTCACCGCGTCTGTGTCCTCTATGGCTGTGGACCAAACTGAGGATGGTGAGACAAAAATATTCAGTGTGGTGACGTTTCACCTGTCAGTCAAGCCTCAGTTCAGATGCTTAATTACTTCCTGTTAAAGAGAAGGGACACATTTTTAGCTGTGCTGGTGGCGTTGATCCGTCCATGGCAATGTCAGCCATGATTAAACTTTTCATATAAATATTTAATGTCCTCTCTTAACTCTAAACTTGACCTTATGTTAAGTGCTAATACTTATGTTGTATCTTCACACTGAGAACACCACACTGTACTTTTCATTGCCCATGTGTGTAAAATGTTGGGTAGAAGCCATCGTTTGATTTAGCAGTCTGTGATGATTCAGAGGATCTACTGCAGCTGTTCAAATGTTTGATGATGATTTCTACATGAAATCCAGTTATTATTATTAATAGTTACATACTTAGCTCTCATGTGAAACATAACAGTACAAAGTCATCGTAGAAAAAACAATTACAGGCCTTTATTGAAAAAGTATTTTTAGAAACAAACTATTGCTTCAGTTATAGTTGTCACATGGTTAAATTTTTTCCTTAATGTTGAAAGGCGTTGGTGTTAGTGATCCAAGCTGTTTGTCTTTAGACGGTGAGTGTGTGTGTGAATCCTAGATTCCAAACGGCCTCTCAGTATAAAATACCTTTTTTCCAAGTGCATATTCTTCTCTCTGCCTTTTTTTTAAACCTCTGCTGCCTTTCCCCTGCGCTGCCTACCACTCTCACATACAAATGACAGGATGAAAGAAGGATGGATTTTAAGTGCTTAGTCTCTGTTTGCTGAGTTGTCCTTTTCCAAAGACAATCCAGCTTAAACCTATTGTACTGTACTTTGAGTACGAAGGCCTCTGTTATTTCTTTCTTTCTTTTTTTTAATATTCATAACATAAACAGCAGCATGTTTGCTTTCTGATGTTCCCCATCTGAGTGAAGTGGATTTTATAAAGAAGGCTGCCTATAGAGAGCTCAGTAAAGTGGGGGGGAAGGGGGGGGCAGTCAGATGAACTTTGGAGAGGTGAAGAAATATAAGTGTGAATAAGTTAAGGTATCAACTAAAACCCTTAAATACCACTGAACTTTGGTAAGAAGTGAAAGATATAGCGAGACAGTTTAATATTACTGAATAAACAGATATTTCATAGAGAACTGCACTTGTTGACTGATGATAACAGAAAAAAACAAAATCTCAGAGCACTGTGTAAATACCATTGTTCAGTCAGAAAATAAAATAAGGAACACTGAAAGCTTTATGTACAAATACAATCAAGTGATAAGCCACCGTGTCGCTGACACTGAATCCACAGAAGGTGTACGAGCCAATCCCTTCCTGTTTATCACAGGCCAGAGGAATCAACTGAGTCCAGAGATATGAGGAGCAAAGCGACAAGTGACATGAAAGATTTTATCATCCCAGCAGAGGACAGGAGGCGCCTCGCTCCAACAAATCCTTTTCCCGTTCTCAGGGATGAAGCTACATTCATTTTTCACTTCAGGAGATGAAGTTTTACACTTTAACTTGATACAATATTGCTTGTTTTCTTGAGTGCTGCATTGCTGATGCTGCACGTCTTGTATTTTACGCATTGATTTCTCTCCCAATGGGTTTGCCATTATTAGTAGCCAGTGCAGACAACAAATTGAATTTATGTCTTGGACTGGAAGAGTGCACTTCTGATGTGGCCCGCATGACGAGACAATTCATGCTCCGCTGGTGTACTGTTTATGGGATGTGGCTGCACCACATACAGTATTTCCATGAATCCTTATTCAACCATTTTAAGTGTGTGTGTGTGCATTTCTGAAAATATATCCTCTTGACAATATCTATGTCATATTGTGTTCCATAAATCCAAATCTGCTTCAACAGGAATTTAATATAAAAACACACACAGGCACATAAATGTATAAATGCTGTACATACCAGTATTCTACATGAATACCGATGATTTTCATTAGAAATAAACTAAGTGTTTACTGTTGTTACATGCAATCAGCCATTTTCCGATCTGATTTTTTTTTCTTGAAGCCTTTTTATCTTCAAGCGATGAAATAGCCAATTTTCTTCTATTGTGTGCTGGAAAAGGGGTCTCGTGTGCAGAAACCAGACACATCACAGGCATTTTTCTCTCCCTCACCGTTGACAGAGCACATTCAACATTCATGTGGTGACCCATTTAATTAATGGAGAGGCCTTTTTTTTTTTTTTGACGTGTCTCCTCCCCGTCTTCGTCTGCTGCAGCCACCTTCATAATGGGCCCTCCTGTCAGGGTTTTATGACTAATCCCCTCATTGACCTCTCCTTCGCTTGCAGCACCCACCACACAGATGATTCAGTATCTGGTTTAAAGGCGGGATGTGGAGGGGTAAAGAGTTTGACTGATTAGTTTTAGAGTGCTGCTTGAGCACATAGCTGTGTGATTGCGATTGTGTGCTTTTTTTAATGTTGATAAGTCTTTATCCAGAAGATGTATAAAACTAATAAACTCATGACTGTGAGCTCATTGGGGCCAATTTAGCAGTTCCCTGTCATTTGGTAGGTAACTGTAATTGCAGCAGTTACAGCTGTGAAAACTTTGAACAACACTACGCTAAAGGTGATGATGTGACAGTATTGTTTTGACAGTTTGTTCTTGATGCACAATGTTTATGTCTAACCATATAATTGCTATGTTAGACACTCCAGGGCTTCCTCTTTGGAACCATAAAGCAATTGTTTGGATTAAAACATTGTGCAGAAAATAGCCAGTAAAAGGTGACAGACTTGGCCATCTAATCCGTCACAGTGTCTATAAATGAATGTAATACTGAGTTATTTATGTAAAAATAGCACATGTGAGACTTGACAACACATGTGCTAATGAACTCAGAACTTAAATGGAGACTTTGGCACTCACTTTGACACAAATGAAAGAAAGTGGTGATGAGTTCTGCCATGGCACATAATCTGAAATACCAAAAAGAGCTGGCAATGCTCTCATCAGTCAGACCGCCTGCTGTGCTAACCATATCGGCATGGGCGACATGAGAAGAGAGCCTCGTCAGTGAAGAAAACACCATATGGCAGTATTTCCCCCCTCACAAGCTGAAGCAGATACAGCATTTCTAACATAGAGAGAGAGAAGTGTTGACATCGTCATCATACTGCTTCTGTTTCTGTAATCCACATCGTACACTCAAACACACACACACTCAGTGACAGCGCTGATGTGGTAAGATCCTAGACCTCCCCAAGCGAGATATTTGATTCTGATCTGAAGACGACAGGGAGAGATGAATAAAAACTGCCTGATAATGGGATCATTGAATCATGAAAAGCAAGTTATCTTTTACAGAGGGCCAATGAATGCAGTCGCTCATTATGTATGGTCGTCCAATAGCGCTTTAGCCTTCAAGCATAACAGGATCGTACAATAGAGCTGCAACTGACAAAGGAAGAAAAGAATACAATCACACAAAGAAAACGTGCTGTATAGAATTTTCCAGACCTTTGCTCCTTTAGCAAGGTAATGTAACTTATTGGAGCACGATGTCTCAGGGATGCTGCCGGTGATTATGATGTTAGGAGATGGGAGTGTTCAGTGACTTTGTGTCACTAAGATGACCACAAATTGTCAATAATGTGTGTCACCACTGGTTTGAGTATTTACTGACACATGACTGACACTCTGTGATTTCAGCCATAGTTGACTGGCTAATATTGTCCTCTTTAGTCGGAATAAGTCAAAATATACAGAACATGATTGAACATGAATTAACAACCATGCTTAGATATTTTCCAGCTATACACTGTACCAGGATGTGATGGAAGTTTTAGTTAAGATGCATATTTTGCAAAATTCATCCGCTTTTTTCGTGTTTCCTAATGTTTAAATATTGCTGTCCGCAATCAGCTGGTCCTGAGATGACACTTTGAATTTTGCTGCCAAACACATGCCACTATATTCTTTGTTTCTGTCATTTCATCAATATAACTGCTGCTGTGTTAATAAGAATGGAAATAATCATTTTGTCTCGCAGTGTTTCTCTCTGCATGTTTTATTATTTATTAGTGTAGCCATTCTTTCCTTTTACAGTCTGCACAGTTCATTTTATTGAATAAGATATATGTTGCTCCTTTGTATAGCAAACCTATGTAAACACACATATCTCTTCTCTCACACACACCATCAGGTTCTCCTTCTTTTCAATGCTCATTAATCACTGAGTCACTCTTCATTTTACTGATTGGAAAGGTTTGCCTCTTTGGCTTTTGTTTTCAACACTAATAACAACCTGAGCTACTAATGACCTGGTATGGGGGTTCAAGTTGAAAACAAAGCTCTAAGAGTTTAACCCCTCTGCAAGCTGGGTAGCTGCCAGCATTTTCTGTAATTACACCTTCTCTGTGGGTCCTTCCCTGGTTTCAAATTGTTACCCCTGGTGAGCATAGCCATGGGAAATGTCTGCCCCAGACACTTAGATTGAGTAACAAAGAAGAGGTTGCCAACATTTAATGGCTAGTGACATTAGTAGGAAGAAAGAAGATAAGAAAAGACCATTAAAAAGAAGTGTTTTGTTAATTTTTTTATTTGTTAGCCCCTCATCACTAAAATTTGAGAACGAAAGGCTTTAGATGATGCTCCCTCTCTCTCTGTCCTTCTGTCGCTCTCTCTCTCTCTCACACGCACACACGCAGGTCGAATGCCGTTTAACCTCATCTCAGTCTGTGGACTTTCTTCTGACCCAACTGATCAATGCTGTTTCATCATCTTTTGGGACTTAAAGCTCTGAGCAGCAGCATCACTTATGAAATGACAACACTGGTTAATGTCACTCATCCACCTGGCCTCGGCCTCTCAGTGATGAAGCTGTCCTCACACCTCTGCAGTGCACTTCTATCCACACAGCCAGTAGTCTTTAGCTGAGAGCAGTATCACTGAGGCCCAGCATGTCGATTCTATTGAACAGCCTTGGCATGTCACAGGCAGTAAAGACCTCTTGATTGACTCCTGCTTGGATAGCATGTCCAACTCCATACATTAGTAATGCTGAGGACTCAATAGATGGATGGCTCGGACAAACTGATGCAGGCACTTTTACCTCAATGTGGTGGAACCAGAGAACCAGCAGAGCGTAGCGGATTAAAAATAATATTTGTTTTTTTCATTGTTTTCAGAGTGAACATACAACTGGAGCCACACTCATTAAAATAATTAGATGACCTGCAATTTTTAAGTATGCTGCCATAGTTCAGCAGCTGGGTCCCTATCTGTGTGCCAACACAAAGCTTAATTGGCTACTTATGACTTCTCCCATAATTCCTGTTGTAAACAGTGTAGCACAGCCAGGCAATGCAACTATGCAGTGATATGAGGATCACTTTTTTCAGTGTTAATGAAAACTTCTGTTAGTGATGCTGTTTTCCAGCCTCAGATCATGTCCTGCTCCTAAAACAGAGGTGAAGGTGACAAGATTGAACATGCAGAAGATTGTGAAGCTTGGAGTCACTTCTAGCAATGATTTTTTGCTACTTTGGACACAATCAGACCTAAGAAAATATGGGATATTTTGCTTCACAGGCCCTGCTCCTGCATTCCTCTGCTTAAACTGTTAATGTATGTACTGATCAGCTCTACATTGTGTCTTAATTCAAGGAGTAATGCAGTAAATCTGTCATGATTTCTCAGCCTTCTCTAACTCACTGCTTTCTACTGAGTCTCTAGTTATAATTAGGGGAAGGTTGGAGGTTTAGGTCCATCCCAGGAGAGCTGGTATGAGATCTCACTCATTCCACTTCCCACAATGCACTGCAGGCAGGGGGTGAGAGAGGTAACAGGCAATTAGCAGGTAACATGTTAGCAGGCAGGCTGATCTGCTTTAAGCTGATATAGATGGAAGCTGTGAGATACATGTCAAACTAAATAGTGTATATTAGGTGGGACATTATATAGAGAATTTCCTTGTATGTGCACATTTAACCATTTCACCAACGATGCGCACTTTAACAGACTTTTCCCAGTGTTTTCATTTTCATCACACATAATTAAGCCACAGTGTTCTCTGAACCGGCTGGCCCTCGCCACCGCCTGCCCCTCAACCCCCGGTGTGTTGTCGCTCATTTGCAGCACGCGCTGACTCCAGACACGCAGCTATGAAAAGCGTTTATTAACCGAGCGTTTGACCCAATTGGCTTGCCTATGAAAACACCTGGGCGTTAGATTGAAATTTAATTGCTTCACTTAGTTAACCCACTTAAGGACCATGTTGAGTTTATTCTGCCCAATTTGTCGGGATCAGCAGCTTTGAGCATCGGGGATGTTGTAGGCTCGGATTGTGGATAATTACTATTAATTAGCGGCTGATACTTTTGGCTTTGATGCTGCAATGAGCAAAATTAAGCGATGACTGTGAATGAGAGAAAAAAAAAAGAGGAAAAAAGGGTGCTTTCTTGAGAATTACAGCGTTGTGTGGTGCCTTGTTTTAGTTTGTTGTTGGTGGCATCTTCAGTAGAATATATTGTCTGCACCCACGATGTCAATCACAATCCCATTACTGCAGAGGTTGTAGCCAAACTGCTCCAGGTAAGTTAAATCTCAACGGGCTGCACAACAACAAAAACAAAACAAAAAAAAATAATGCATTTGGACCAAACAATTTTCAGTCTCCAACATCTCAAGGAGAACTTTAAACCCTTGTCAGATATAAGATTATGTTTGCAGCCAAAAAAAATGACTCAAACTTTCAATCATGTTTTTTTTCCTGCTCTTTTTTGTGCCAGTCTAGCAATTTGAGCTCACAGCCTCATGGGTAATTTTATGAATACATATCTGGACCTTTAGCTCACAGACGGTGCCTGGCACACTCAGTAACGCCTTGAGCAATATCACTTTGAGAGCACCACACAAAAACAAAGACGCCTTAGCACCATGAATATTTATTAATGGAAGACAGCAGAGCAGATTGACAGTCTAATAGGTGGATGGAGGCGAGATATGAAGAGACTGATACAAAGACGGATAGAAAGTGTGGAGAAGAGACGACACACAGAGCTTTCAAAGTACAGCCGGACCTGCAGGAGATGAAGACACTGCAATGAGAAACCCGGGAGGAAATTTGCTATTAAAATGGTGTTAAATACAAGTTTACTTTCGAGGATGTAGTTGCTGTTGCAGCGGTTAGGGAGAATCCCCCTGGTATTTGTATTCAGGAGCCAATGCTGATTGGAAGCACAGCAGCGCTGGTGGGTACGAGACCCTGCGGGCCCCGCCGGCGGTCTCCATCATTATGCCGACGGCGCTATCATTTCTGGACGCTGATTAAAATGTTGCAGACGTTAAAAGAAGCTGAAGGTTAAACCACAGAGGGGCTGCATGTGAAGTCGATCCCTCTCCACTTACACACACACACACAAATCTGACTTTTACAATGGGAAAAAAGAGGACACCATGAACAGGACTGTAAACTGAAACAAAGCCACTTTGACTGGATATTTATGTGAAAATTTACTCTAGTGTAACATATGGCCAAAACTTAATTACAGTGTGTGTCTGAGAAATGCCATAACGTAGCAGAAAACAAATGTTATGAGCTCCGTTCTATTTGGTTGTGGCTGGACATAAATCACAAATTGCCGAGTGTCAGTGCAGCCAGACAAATGTGGACAGATAAAATAAATAGTGCAGTCTGCCTTCTTTGGCAGGCAGAGTGTGGCACTAACATTAGTAGTATTGTGTACTTTTCTGACAGCCGTAAAACCAAATATATTTGTATTTGTGTTGTTTTTATGTCTGCCGCCATCTTGGCGGGACCTGACAGCTAATGGCTGATCCAGAAAAGAGGTGGAGTCTGAGTGGAGCAAAGGTCAGAGGTCAGCAGGTGGCAAAGTGATGGCAGCCATCTGTCAGTCTTAGTTTTCTTAGTCACATAGTTTTAACTTTATACTGGCACTAGTGGCATTTAGAGAAACTGTTTTTTTTTGGCACTCCTGTGTTTGCCTAATTTTTCTTTCATTTGTGGCAAAATAATGACAAAGTTTCATCCTTTCTGCATTTCCAATTTGTTTTAAAAATGTTTTGTTCCATTGCAAAAGCACTCAATGTTCTTGTGTTGATGGACAGATGTGATGGAAAATTAGATGCAGAAACCAAAATGAAAACATTGTGTTTTTTACTTACTCAATTCATATTAAATTCATTTGACAACACTCTCATTCAGCACAGCACTTAAGTACCAAAAAAAAACCCAGCAGATTGGTTTAGTATCAGGGTGAAGGACCAGTAAGTGATTTAAGTCTGTGCCCTTCTTGGGAATGATTACATTTATTCAGGGATCAGGCTGTGTTGAGGCAGGGTGAAAGAGGCCAGCTGCTTCACTGGAGTTTCTTACTAATACTTTTATCTGTGTCATCTCCTCCTTCAACACCTTTCCTTCCATCTCATCCTTCTCTTAATGCCTTTCACTTGACTCTGACCTGTGGGATTTTTCAAAAAAACAAACACAGCATTATTCAGTGACACTTTTCTGCTGGAAAGCACGATTTCAGGTGGATGCACTGACACATTGGTACTCTATGGAAACAATAGCTTTGATGACCTGTTTGTAAAAGATAAGAAAAAAAAAAGTTTTCAAAGCTTATTAGAACAGTCAAAACCTCAGACGGTGTGAAATTGTCTGCATTTCTACGAGTGCTTCATGCCGCATCGGGCTCATAAATTAATTTAACAGATAGATATCCCCCTCAATGCTCATCTAGTCACAGCAGAAAATGAATTTGCTGAGTTTATTGTTAAATTGAGGTTCTGGTGAGCAGGATGTGAGTGGGGGATTTAGTGTACCTTAAGGGAGCCCCTCTTCCCCTCAACCTGAAAATATGCTTCTGAGATCTCATCTCATATTAATTTGTCATAGAGGACGTAGTCATGCTGCTGCTCCATGCCACCCTCTGGCTAACTGAGCTATTCATCGTCTCGTAGAGCTACAAGCCTTTCCATGCCTTCATTTTCCAAGTGCTTGTTCCACAAATTTAACTCTGCTTGTTTTCTTCACCCCCTCGTCCCTCTCTCCCTGATGATCCTCCCCTCACCCATCCATTGTGACCTTACTACAATTATGCATCCTCCAGTGGGACAATTAAAACTGCTCTACCTTTCTGTGCGGAGAGGGGTGAAAAAAAATAATGATGGCAGATCTGTTCTTTCCTTTTGAACTAGCGCCTCTTGAAGTTTGAAGAAGTAACTGTCTGTGCCACTTTGACTGTGTTTCAATGCCACCAGCAGTCAAGGACGCTCTGTCCTTCAGCTCCGTTGTCCAACAGAATAAAAGCTCTGTATGGTTTTTTTTTTTGTCTGCCTCGTGTTGATGTGTTTGTCCGCTGAACGCTCCTTCTCTGTCTTTGACAGGTGCAAGTGCAATCTTCACGCCAACAGCTGCGTTTATGACAAAGAGAAGTTGAGTTGCGAGTGCGAGCACAACACCACCGGGCCTGACTGCGGCCGCTGTAAGAGGAACTACCAAGGGCGAGCGTGGAGTGCTGGCTCCTACCTGCCCATCGCCAAGGGCACAGCTAATATCTGTGAGTACAAACATGTTGTCGAATCAAAATGAAGGAATGACTTCATGAATCCTATTTCAGAATTCTGCGCAAAACACTGATTTTTTTTTATTAAATTAGGCATGGTAAGAGCAGTATGCCTATCCATACATGTACAAACAAAAGTGCTCAAAGCAGCAGCAGATGACCTGTGTCTGACTTCACATCCTTCATAAAACACCCACAACATCAAGTGCTATTGAAAAGAACACATACCTCAGTGAGGACCATCTGGATTGTCTTCCTCTCATTGAGTAGTATTACTTTGCGTCGTATTCAATGAGGAAAAATGACTTAAAGACCTCATGAAATGAGCACCACTGTGGTGAATCATCTGCATTAAAAGCATTAATAAAATAATGTTTGTCAAATGAAGTGTGAATGTGAGCAATGATATATAAGAGCTATATTATGTTTATTTCACCCTGCCTACCAAAAACAAAGGGGGGCATCATGCATTTTCCTGTTCTGTGCAGATTCTCCATATTGTGTCTTAATGATTGTCGCTGTGCACACTATAGTGTTATTATATATTATGAAGCCTTGTGATGTTGGGACCGAAGCTTTACACTAAAACACACAGTATTTTAGAGGTCGTAAATAATGTTGTTCAGCACCAGCTGCAATGCTAATGTAGAATAGAGGCAATTATTTACCCCCGCTTGAGGTGAAGTAAGTGGGCCAACTCCATTTTTGTCGAATGTATTGTGGTGACGTCACATCACAAGAGGAACTTTTTTATCGCCTTCATACAGAGCATGGAAGACGCATATTGGATATTTAACCTCATGCTAGAGACATTCATTTCACCTGACTGAATGCAACATGTGTACATAGTAGGAGGCAGCAACAGCAGATGGAAGTCAAATTAAAAATTCTCTGCCCCATTACACAAATATAACAAAGTACTTTCCTCCATCCGTCCACATCCTCTTGCAGACCTATCTGTTTGGTCCAGCTCCAGATTTTGGACGCTGATTTTAGTAAATGAATAAATAAATATATGATAAACCTAACTGTCACCCTTTGAAATTACCCCAGACAGAGTGATGAGCAGCGGGCTCATGAGGTCGAGTGTGCTGGCATTAATTTAAAACCCCAACTTTTTTTTTTTTATCCCGCTCTGTCTCCTTATTGCATCTGCTGTGATTTCTGCCTGCGTCGGCGGTGCTGGAGGACTCTCGGCCGCCGGCCCTCTGATGACTTATTCTTTCTCTCTCTCCCAGAGGATCCACGTTATGAGACTTAGAGAGGGTTAGTGAAATGACCATCCCCAGAGCCCAGATTGACAGCACATTATTAAAAAAGGTGACACACATACACAGGTGCTCACCTAGACCTGCATGCACACTCCTTAAAGCTTACACACATTCATAACAAGGACACACACACATCCTCCCTTTGCCCTGCAAGTGATGAAAAACAGTCCTGGTATAAAGTGCATTATTATACTTTGTCTTGGAGGAGGAAAAATCCATAATGTAATAACGCTGTGAAAAATCTATAGGAATGCAAGGTTATCCCTCCTGAATAGAAACGAAAATGCACAATGCTGACAGAAAAATGCACCTTGTGCTGTTTTGTAATTTTCAAGCCCATTCAACAGCAATTCCAAAAGACTCTCTCACTCTCAATGTTTTTTCCCCCCCAAAAAAGAAAAATCAGCGAGCATATGGCAGCTCTGCGGAGACAAATTTGTCAAAGATGAAAATTTAATTAAGATTTAATTTCTTTTTACTATACCCATCAAGTCGTCTGATGTGATAAGGAGGTCGATGAATCATTATATACGGGGAAGAGGGGTGGAGTTAAAGGGGGTGTTTGTGTGTGTGATATGTGGTTTTACAGTGTCTCTTACAATGTGTTGGAAAGCGTAGAAGAAGAAGAAGAGGACTTAAAAAGTGATGAAGAAAGAAAATGATGGCAAAGATAGAAGGAGGGGAAGTGGACATCACTCTCTGTCACAGCTAACTCAGCCTTCTGGGGTGGGCTCTGTCTCTCTCACTTTCCCTCTCTCCATCTACGTATGTCTCTCAATACAACACCACCCCCCCCCCCCACACACACACACACACACACACACACAGCCTTCCCACCATCCTAACTCATTCTCACTTCCTTCCTCTACGGAGACAGAAGGAGAGGGATCAGTTTGAGAATTAACCATGGCAGTTCATTTCACTGTAGGGCTGAGAATACTGAGGGAAATAGAAGCCGTCGGTGGAGGTTGAAGAACAGTTGCTGGTGGCTTCGGAAAAGTTGATTTCAAACAGTAAAAATGCATCCTGAATGTTCTATTAAAGGTCTTCTACTAGCTTGAACTTGATCAATTGATTTGATACATTTTGTATGTATATATGCAGTAAAGTGATGGAAACTCAAGGAAAACTTAGTTTCAATTAATGCTGCAATGTAATCATATATAATATGTAATGCAGTAGAAGATACAGTTAATTATTGAGATATAAAGACTTTTAAGATCTGTATTTGTAAGGAGCTGAAAAGAAAAGCACTTGGACTCTCGTCAGCCTCATCAGCTCAGCATTCAGAACTTTGACACACCGTGACGTGAAGGACTGAGAATTTACACAGACATCATTATTTGTTATTGTCAGAATTAATGAATAAGCTGAGCCATAGAACTGAAGTGTGTATGAATGAAAAAAATAGAGTCAGACAGAATTTCATACATATAACAACCTAAAGAACCAAGTCAGGGCTTCACCAACTTAATCAGCAAAATAGCAGGTCTTAGAACATGGAGGGAAAATGCATGGGATACATCAAAACTCCACATTTTACTGGGTACATTGGACTGCTTAAGTTCTATTTTTTTTCAACCAAACAACTGTTATCACATATAGTATATTATAATATTTTATATATTATAAAATAATGCCTCTCCATTTGAAGTAAACTGTGTCCATGTCAGAGATGTTTGATGCCATGCGCATCAATACACTCAACTCTCTCTTTGAAGTTGCACTATGGATCATTTGGCTCACAATTATTAGAGGAGGCAATTCAGTGATTTCTACATTTGGGGATAATAAAAATTAGAGCTGATTTATTTATTTTGTAGGAGGTGTCAGATCCAAATAAATAAGTTGTGGTCCCAGTGTGAAAGCTTCTTCAAATGAAGCCCCGTCTTTGCTTTTCCATAAACTTTCTATTCTTTTCAAAGAGGTTTGGGAGGAGTCTAATTTGCACCAACACTAATCCCACTGAAATAGACAAAGGTGTCAAATTAAAGTAAGCCACAAAAACTAATTCCAATCCATGTGTAGGTTATTCTTCACATAACTTTGTAATTATTCAGTCACCTGAAGATGTTTCTAAGAGACATTATTGTGAGAAAGAAAAAAGAAGTTGTTGAAGGTTGTGACCTGTCTCTGTGCTGTGACAGTGTCGGGGTTATATAAGAGATGTGCGGCCTTGCTGCACACTGACAGCCTTGTAAATGTTCTGGTTGATAGCTGCTGTGACAGCTATAATAAGATATTTTACCCATCACCTGCAGTCATTACTTTTCCTGATGACACTGGCAGAGGCGTTTTTTTTTTTTATTGTTTTGACAGGAACTGCTAATTGTCATTGTTTAAATGGCCTCAGTAGGGAATAAAGTAAAACAGGATCCTTATTTATTGTAACATTTTTGCAAATTTCATTTTCTTCCAATGATGCACGGCATTCCTGAAAATGAAGTTCACGTTTGTTCCGTCTGCATCCTGATGAGTAGATTACCTTGTCAGCACAGGATTAAGAGACTCTTGTTGAGATTTAGCTGAAGCCAGGCTCAGAGTTTATGGATCTCCTCTGATCAAAGCAGTAAAAGGCATGGACACGCAGTGGATTTCTCTGCTTCACCCCACAGAGCACCCAGCGTCTTCTGCCTCCCAGATTAGCATGCTAAGCAGCACCGTCATACCTTTAGGTGACAGTCACAACAGCAACAACTGTTATTTGACACGACTTACAAATTGCTTTTTTCAGCTGTTGTTTTCTGGTGAGTGTATATTAATGCTGAGTACTTGTCCAACTTGGAGGTTGTGAGTGTGGACATGTGACCAAACACACACACACACACACACACACACACACACACACACACACAGATACACAAAATTAGATTGCTTTTCCCTGTTGTGCAGAGGAAATAAATTTACATTATTTCAAAGGGAGGACTAAATCCCACTGTAACATACACCCTTGTTTGTGATTAAAAATGCTATATGTGGAGATATGTTATTTATACAGTAATGCTCCAATTTAACTAAAGTTTTTATGGTTTGCACCAACTGCAGTTCCTTAACCGGCCACTTGAGGCTGTTTCAGGAAATCTCCATGAGGAAACAATGAATTACCCGGTAGAAAATATGACTTATGTATGTATTTATAATTTTTGCATTACTGACGCATTACAGTTGGCCCAGGCCGTGGAGCGGAGGGTGGAGTTTTCATGTCCTCCCTTTACCTTATGTTAGCTATTCTGGGGACTCCATATTGTCAGTAGATGTGAGTGCATGTTTGGCTGTGTGTTTTTCTCTTTGTCGTTTTGTTTGATCTTTGAATGTGCACTGAGGATTAGTGGTGCTTTAGTAAAGAATGCACATAAAGCATTATTGAGAATTCTGTGAAGGAGTCAGCCCTTGGTAGAAATCAAAGTTTCCTTAGTCATTGAAGCAGTCCTTTAGCAGGATTTGATAGCGTAGCTTCCTAGAATTGTAGCTCTTAAGGGTCTTTCCTTGAAATACTCACTCGGCTCCATTCGCTCTCCACAAATAGGGTGTTGGACCCGAGCCACCACACTGAGCTTCAAAAAGCTCTTCAAGAAATCTATAGAAGGGTCTGTGCATCTGCATATATGCATAAATTACCATATTTATATACAGCCCATGGTTCCCACAAACACATTTCTGAAATATTTCCTCCATTACAGAAACTCAAAGGGGGTTTAGTGAACACTGTGGAAAAAATAATATATTTAACTTTCAGTACTTGTGAAAGTGACTTCTTTGTGTAAAATGTTTTTTTATGTATTTACCTTATATTCAATGAGAGCCACATGTTAATGTATCTGCACTCTAA
>JAVQJX010161069.1:0-12311 GCA_036025115.1 Ambassis agassizii
TATAGTGGTAGGCTGCACAAATAAACATAAACAACAGGCCCAAGGATGATCATGTTATATCATAGAAAATCCCCCATGTAAAAACTGAAGTTATGTGATGGAGGATTTCTATGAAGCAATAAAGACAGTATGCAGTTATTATTTTCAATTTGTTGACCCACCTTGTTTGTTGGACCCATCTCATCCTACCTCGCTTCTCGGCGTCATTGATTCCTCAGAGAATTTCCTCCATATGCTGACAATGTATCAGCATCACACAGTTACAGCAGATTTGTCGCTTGCACATTCTTGATGTGACATTTGCATTTCAGTACATCCTAAAGGGGCTCTACTGGGTTGAGATCTGCTGTGGAGGCCAGTGAACTCGTTGCCGTGTTTGAAATGATCTGAGCTTTGTGACATAGTGTATCATCCTGCCGGATAACACACACAAATTGGCACACTGTGGTCATAAAGGAGTGGACATTGTCAAAAACAAGACCTTTAAACTGGTCCTTTTATAGTAAGGGGCCTAAAGTGTGCCAAAAAAAAATCCTCCCCTGGCTGAATGTGGCAGTAGAAATGGAAACTCATCAGACCAGTTTTCCAAACCTCTATTGTCCAATTGTGGACTCAGTTTCCTATTATTAGTAGACAGGTGTTGCAGCTGGTTTCCTTGTCTGCTGCTTGAAAGTTGTCAAACTTCTGTAGAACCTTGGTTGAAAGCAATGCTTATTCGAGTTATTACTGCTTTTCCTTTAGCTCCAGTTAGTCAACATTCTCCTCTAACCTCCACTACATACCATGCTGCCTTGGAACATGAGCAGGTTGTCTTTATCATAAAGCCAATAAAGTGTCTGGTGAGTGTGTATCAATAGCTCAGGAGTAAAAGGCCATTGTGCAAAACTGTTGATCGAATTCTTTCCAAAGTTAACCAGCCCTGTTGCCTAAATGTACGCCCTTCTATGGTTGGGTGAATAGTGTATGTAAACATCACTCATAATCCTCATAGTCTAGGAAGTGGAAGAGAAACTTGATACAGGTAAGAGACCCACATGTGGAATTTGTTGGCATACATATCGATGTGTGCTTTAATTAGTCACACCTCACTCTTCAGGTTGTGACTTTGCCTCCATTTCTCTGCCCTTAAATCAATATCATCTCATCAAACTCAAGAGTGAAATGACTCCTCCACCCTCATGCCCCACCCTGGTTCGTTTGTTTCTGTTAGTGAACACGGCCTCTGCTGTGGATCATGGTACACAACATTATTTATTCATGGCTTAGGACGATAGATGTGCTGTGAGCTTCTGCTGAGTATTGTCCATCTGTTAGCTGGCCTACTGTACACACACTGATGTAATATGAGTCCTCATGAGGCGTACTAATAGCCATTCATGTGTTAATGCTTCACACTATTTATCTGTGTAATAACACTACCGTTAATTATAATTAGTGCCTCCACGTTGGAATGTGATTTATCTGTCCCAGAAGAAGTGCAAGACAAACAAGTGAGTAAAAATGTGACCTTACCACTTTTATTTGATCACCGCTGTGCCGATGCCGGTTCACCCTCTCATAAGACACCTCCAACATGGGAAAACATCAGGTCTAATTGCTCCCTATAAGACACTCTATAATCCGTCTCTGAGGATTGCTGTACACATCATTTTACACAAAGCTGAAGATAATTTAATTTCCACCAAGGGAGCTTTCGGCATTACACTGAAATAGAAAAGGAAGATTGCTGCCAGATTTCCAACAGAAGTGCCTCTGTATCATGATCATCTTGAAATTGAAGCAGCAAAATCAGTTTTTCTCTATTGATTGTTTTTCCAGTGACTAAGAGGAAGGCTGCACTTAAACGCCCGCACAGCAGATTCATAAATTACAGAGTAATATGAGTGTATAATGGATGTCGTTTTTAATTTTCCCTTAACATATTAGTGCTCAAAGAACTTTGTGAATATCTTGAATAAATTGAATTTAAATTAGGCTGATTCAAATGTTCTCGGAGTGATACCTTTTCGTGCTTCCATCTGTCAGCATATGCTGTAATTGATGTTGCACTGAGAGCTGTAAAGCCACTCCTTTCTCCAAAGATAAATTATAAGGAGAAAGGTGTTAGTCTCAAGCTGTCATTTGAGGAAATGTAACAAAGTGGATCTGCTGCGACAGTTTACATAATCATTCTCTTCGGCAGAAAGATAATTTCTCTGTTTCACAGTCTGATGAACAAATGCATCAGTAGACTCCTCTGCATAGGCAGATAATAACATGCTTTATCATGTACTGTAACACTCCACGTACTGCAACATCTGATCTTCTCTGGGGACTGAATGTGTGTGGCTCCATCTTAACTATGAAAAAAAAAAAACCCAGCTTCTACAATAGACTGCAGTGTGGAGGGGTGTCTCACTTTGATCTTTAAATACCCTCTAACGTTAAGGCACGCTCATTGGCTTTGATTCCCCCCAACTACTCGGAAAAATGCAGACGCTCCCTTCATTCTCCTCCTGTGCAGCTGTAGTACAGCAGAGAATGCGTGAGCACCTATCTTCTCTCTCTTTTTTTATTTTTTTTCTTCCACCCAACACCACCATCTGTCCCTTTCTTCCATTTCATGTGCTCAAGCCATATCCACACCCCTCTCATAGCAACAGCACGCCGCCGCCGCCCCCGCGCCTTGCAGTGAATTTTTTCTTCCCCTGGATCTTCGCCTCGCACCATGCAGACGGTCCCTTGGCCTTGTGTTCCCCCCTCCCCCACCAGCCGTGCTCCTGTTTCACTCAAAGATGGCGTCGGCTCTAGAGCCCCTGGTCTCTGGCTGCATTTTTAGGCTTGTTGTTGTCTTCGTTTCGCTTGGTTTTGGCACCTTCTACGCGGCAGCTCGACACGAAATTCCGGTAAGTATCAGCGGAAGCTTAATGGGAACATAGATTTTCTCTATGGTCCCTTGCATACATCGGGAAACTAGAACCGGACCCGCTCTAGCTTTCTGGGGAACCGCGAGAGGTAGAGGGAGAGAGGGGTACGCAGGGAGGGTGATAGCGGAGGTGGGTGGGGGTATGGAGGAGGAGGGGGGAGCCGAGGCCTAGCTCCTCCGCTGTAGCGGCCTTGTCTTCAGGCTCTAGCGTTACGTGGGAGGGCGGTTTGTGGAGGGAGGAAGTCAGCGAGGTGGGGACCGCTTGCAGGGATGCGTCTAAGCGGGCTGAGGTGTCTTTCTCACACCGAAGGCTGAGTACTAGGCTGCGGGACATGTAATGCCGCAGAGTCCGCCGCTAACATGTCTTAGATTTTGCACTTGCCCGCTAGCCGTGATGGCCGTCTCCCAAGTTGCATTGTGCCTTTTTTTTTTTTTTTTTTTTACAAGGCCGCACGTTAATATTTGAATGACATTCAGATTGAGATTATTTGCTGTATTTACTTCGGCGAGAGCTTTTGTATTGTTGGAAATATCAGTGGAAGAGGAAATGTTGTGTTTTATTTAATGCTGGGGCGCCGGCTAACATCTCGTTTCATGCTGTTTACGTTTCAGGGTTAGCGAGTAACGTTAGTAACACAATCGTAACGTTAGCTCACTGGCTAGCTAGCTCACATTAGCTCGCTAAACAACAGCACTTAGCGGGAAGGTTTGTTGTCGGAGACTTAGCTACGTGACAGGACAACAGTGAGAGTAAACAGCAGGACAAGAAACAGTCTTGCGATGCTACGGTTTACTTGGCTTTGATTTTTAGCTAGCCGCTGAGCTAATGTTTGCTAACTGTGCTTTGACTGCATCATGTTTACGTTAGCAACCCAAGTAGCCAAGTTGTCAACTTCTTTGTGTATGTTTAATGATAATGAAATGTGTATTTCACGTATTACGTCATGAGCAACATGCCTTTGTGGTTTTAATGTTTGCTAGATTCTGTGTTTTTAATGTTTTTTGGTAACAATACTTGCTGTGATTTGACAGTGATTTCTTCATAATAACAGAACAGCATGTTGGTTGTTTACAGCCAAGCTGAATGGAACATAACCTGTAAGTGTAACCTGTAACAGAAGAGCAGAACACTTAGAATTTGTAGACAACATTGCTTTGTTTTTGCATCTGTGTGGATCTTTTACATCATGTACTACAGTTTAATTATGTTAAACACACAAGATGTTTCTTATTTATGTGATATTTCTCTAACTTATTTCTCTCTGTTTTCTCCTTTTTTCTTTAGTGTTTGTCAGCTATAGAGGTGCAGTAGGCATGAAGGTGATCAGCCCTGGCTGCTCCCTGGGGTGAGATATCTGTTCCATCCCAGAGTTGAGAAGCCCAGATTGCTAGAAGAGTAAAAGATAGGAACGGAGAACAAGTGAAGAAGAGGACAAGTGGATACTCTGGAAAAAACAGCATCATCTTGGAAGTTTAATCCACAGAAACATATTTTCTGTACCTTTATCATTTTAACACTAATTTCACATCGAGGAGAGTGTGATCTTTTTCTGCAGAAAGAAAGTTACCTAGTTTTCTAGTGAGGGAAAACAAACTGAACAGGGGGAACACCCTCTTATCATTAAAACCTACTCTGCTGTATCCTGTCTGCTGTGGAAGTTGCTAAAAGACCTGCTACTTCCTCTATTCCACCTGCTTCTTCCCTGGGATCCTCACCGGGCTGGGAGTAGGTGGTGGGTGAACCAGATTTTGCCGGGTGGAGGGTTTGCTCAGGGGAGTTGTGCTATGATCAGCTGCTCCTTTCCGTGCTGTTCATACTCACCTTCTGAGGGACTCTCTGTGCGACCCCAGGACAAGGGATAGTAAGCAGGCAGAGGGCGCGGCGGAAGAGGCGGCGGCGCTACGGCGCAGGCCAGGTGTTTTCTTGGCTTACAGTCCCTGTTTTTGTGTGTGGTTGTTGCAGTAGGGCCCCTGCAGCCACCCAGACCGCAGCCATGGTCAAACTGGCAAACCCAATGTACACCCAATGGATCCTAGAGGCCATCAAAAAGGTGAAGAAGCAAAAGCAGCGACCGTCAGAGGAACGCATTTGCAATGCAGTCTCTATGTCTCATGGGCTGGACCGCAAAACAGTTCTGGAGCAGTTGGAGCTGAGTGTGAAGGATGGTACCATTCTTAAGGTCACCAACAAAGGTCTTAACTCCTACAAGGACCCAGATAACCCTGGACGTTTGGCTCTGCCAAAGCCCAAAGGTGCCGGAAGCTCAGGAGGAGGAAGCTCCGGAGGAGGAAGTAGTAGTAGTGGTGGTGGTGGTGGCGGTGGCAGCAGCGGTGGTGGCAGTTCTCATTCGCATTCGGGAAAGAAACCAGGACTCGACTGGAACAAGCTTATCAAGCGGGCTCTGGAGGGACTCCACGAGCCTGGTGGCTCCAGCTTGAAGAACATTGAACGCTTTCTCAAGTGTCAGGCTGATGTAGCGGCCTACCTGTCAGGCAGTGGCTCCATGGGGCCTGGCCTTTTCCACCAGCAACTGCGGGTTGCCTTGAAGAGAGCCGTGGCTCATGGACGAGTTGCCAAACAGGGACCCCTGTTCCAGCTCATCAGCCGGAGCAGCTCCCAGGATGATGGGACTGGGACAGTGTCTCTGGAATCACTGCCACCTGTCCGGTTACTGCCACATGAGAAAGAAAAGGTAGGTCCTTCCATACATGTAACACACACATAGCACAGGTGCTTTAACCTTTCACAGGGCATTTTGTGAAAATATATAATAGAAAACCCCTGGTCACAGATATCATGCCTGGGATAGACACATGTAAGTGACATTAACCATTTCAGTATTTTTCACGACTGGATTGATCACTGGGCTTTCAGATTTAAACCAATGTAAAAACATAGGAGGTTTACAATGGTTGTAAGCAGACACCCACCACTTGACAGCAGTAGAGTTGTCTACTACTGTCATATGATTCCGATAAAATCACGGATATCAGGCTGTTGGGGACAAATTATTAGTCTGATGTGCTCCCCATTCAACATTTTGGATGCTAAGAACACAAGCAAGCATCTTTTGTAATCCATTCTAAACATTCCTTACTTACATAATAGTTGCTGCACTCCCTCCATGATTGAATGATCTAGATATATCAATGGACAATACCTGAGACATTGTTGCTGCATTTTTTTCTGTTTTTTTCCTTTCAGTTTGGGCATGCCCCCTTCCATTGTTGTAATTTACTATGCGTCTCAGTTGTGAGCTTTCATCCAGTATATGGCGTAGCAGTTTGCAGAATTATTTTAAAAGTGTCTTAAAACGCCACAGCAACTGTTGTGATATAAGACAGGTGCAAGTACCCCCCAGTGAGCAGTAGTGTGTAGCAGGAGTACAGAGTCAGATATATATGCTAGAATAATATAACTGTACCCCATACAGTTTGTATTGTTTTTGTTGGGTTGAAGTGTGAGTGACAGAATCTCAGGTGTTTACAGGAGTGGTGCTGGGTAGGTGGCTGGTGGGCAAGTGTTGAGCAGCAAATGAGGGAGGAGTAGGTCAGGGGACAGAGTCACATGGCTCCCAGCCTCCTGCAGGAGTGTGGACCAGCTGCAGGGCTGCTCCCGTTCAGAAACTGTCAGGAGATGGGAGGAAGAAAGAAAGGAAGTGAGTGAAAGGGAGGAACACAGACAACTGAGAGAGGTGGTCTGTAGTTGTGCCAGAGGGAGAGGGCTGGATGACGCAAGCTACAGGCCTCTGTAACCAGAAAGAGGGAGAGAGAAGAAACATAGCAGGAGAAGAAAGTGAGAGAGAGAATGAGTTAGAGAGAGGGAGAGGCAGACATGCAGGCGACAGTGGAGAGAGGGAACACACCCACTTTTGTAACCTGATCAGAGAAAGCAGCCGCTGCTAACCTCTGGCTGTAAGGGCCATAGACATGTATACACATACGCACACGTAAACACATACTGTTGTACAGAAAGAAACTTGGGCATATACACATTACTGTGTGATTTAACACAGCTCCATACACACATATAGATGTCCTCATATTTTTAAGATACCTGTAAACGCTGAAAACATTACATTTGTGTAAGTAAAAGTCTGGATACAAACTTATAGCAAAGTGGGCCATCATGTGGCCCTAACAATTGTGTTGACTGCCTGCTAGCTTTGTGTAGCCCATGTGTGGATGTGTGTGTGTGTGTACTTGTCCCCGCAGCCACAAGCACTTCTGGTTAGGCCGCCCATTTATGTACGTACACACAGAAGGATTAGCCTAGAGAGCAGGCAGGAGTCACATAGGGTTGGCCTAACACAGTGACCTGCTTGGCTGCAGATGGTCCACCTCTTAAGATGAACAGAGATCACCCTCCTCCTCTCTGACTCCGCTCCTGATTGGCCTACTACACTCTCTCTAAGGGCAACGTAATGTTTACCTCCGACTAAATGCGTTGTTTCTACATAGATGAAAGCATGCGTTTGTTTCTGTTTAATGGGCTAAGGGGCTATTATCATCCGGAAATTCAAATATTGGCAGCGGAGTGAATTTTAGCACTGATAATCTGTTGCATCAATGAAGTGATTAATCAGTCTGAGATTATAAATAGATGTGCAGGCACAAAGAGGCAGTTTTTGTGTTTCTTTGTGAGGCTTCAGGCTAGATGGGGCACAGAAAAACTCCTGAAGCATTGAGGAAGTTGACATTTGTGTCTGGCATTCACACAATTCTGTTGACTGTTCTTCCCAGCTTTTATTCCTGTGATGATGATGTGATACATCTCTCCAGGAGAAGCTACCTTGTTGCTGCTCAATCATGTGTGTTTTGTGCGTGGCTTTTGGCGTGTTTTTGATGTATGCGTACAGTCTGTGCCTGTGTGAGATGTGTCGGTGAAATAAAATTTTGTGCCCACACATATTTTGTGCTCTTCTAGCAAACACACACCACTTTTCCACTGGTGCATCATTGCCATATTGCCCTGCATGATTGCCAACAGTTACGATTTCCCAAGCAAAGGGGGTGAGAGGGAGAGGGAGCGAGCAAGCAAGCAAGCAGAGAGGGGGAGTAAAATCAAAACAAATGGCTAAGCACTAGCTTTGACCCCAATTGCAGGGAGATTTGTGTACTCAACACTATGATGTTTGCATCAGGACGCTCCATTCAAAAGGGATCCTAGACACTATTTCGGTCTCCCCCCTCTCACCCAAATTGGGTGCCATTGCCAGGTCATGAAGGGGGAGTTGAATGGGGGAGCGAAGTCATCCAGGGGTCATGGATATATAGATGGCAAACCTCATTGCCTCCCTGAGCGCCCGTTAGTAGTATGAGGCTACAGCCATTAGGTGGGATGGGTTTGACGCTGAGCCTTTGTGTATATCTGTGTGGGTATATAGCCGTGCTCAGGCGGTGTGTGTCTGTTTCAGATGTTTAACCTGTCATAATAGGCAAGAGCAATCGTCCTGCCCTGCGTTTGCCCTCTCTCCCAACAGCTGAAGCGAGGTGAATCAGAGTTCTTGATGTCGTTGTGCAGTGTCACTGGGAGGACGTGTGAAAAAAGGGACTAGTGAAAAAAATGCACGGCTGACGGCATTGGCAGATTTCCCTCCAAAACCACTTACTGACCCCTTAACAGGTCTGGTCAATATTAGCATCCTGTAAGCTAATGATTCCTTTGCAGGTACTAGTGGTTGCCCTCCTTCATTAGGTATTGCTTATGTTGATATATTTATCCGATGTAATTCACAGTACTATATGTCTATATTTAATCGGCTCTGTTATTTTGCTTATCTTACACACTCACACGTTACCCCTGCTTGTTGTGTGTGGTTTCTCAAGGTGAAGACATCAAAGATTGTCACCCAGAGGACAGTGCATTGAGAATGCCCCCAGACATTGATTATACGTATGCATCATGTGCAGCCTACCTCATCTTTTTCTTTCTCTTTCTCTTCCCCTTCCCATCCCCCATCGCTTCTACATGATGTTATGTAGTCACAGGAGAGGACTTTGTGTGTTGGCTGGATGCATGGAAGCACTCCCAGGTTCAGTGCAGCACCACTGGAATGCAGAGAAAATTACTAAGTTGGGTGCAATGAAATGGACTTGGTCTGTTGTCAGTTTTTCTTTTAGATTGTGAATGGATCCATTTTTCAAACCGTGAAAGCGAGACTTTATTTGCTTTCATTTCTTGACAAGCATCAATTGTTTCCATTTTTCCAAGAGCCTTTTCCTTTGTTGACCCATTATTGGTGTCTAAAGTTAGGCCTTTTTGACTCTGATGTCGCAAGCTTTACAAACTTTTCTGCCACCATAAACCCAGAACATTTTTTTACACTTTAGAAATGTGGGAAAACTATTTTTTGAATAGTTAGATGTAGGGTGGTTTTGCTGCTTTTCTCTGTTGTAGTTCTATGGGATTGAGGCAGTTGGTAAATGAATCCATATATTGAGAAATACTCTGTGATACTGGTGCAAACCTAAAAGGATGATACAAGAACACTTGTCCCTCATAGCCAAAGTAGGTCCACTATGAGTCTTTTAGCAGGGGTCTATAGAGTCAGCAGTAGTACTGTAGTGTCAGTGCCCAGGGGGAGCAGTTACCTCAAGCTCTCCAGCAACTATGATGTGAATGGCATTTGGCAGTGGAAGTGTAGCTGTGTGAGGCCTTGCGTATGGCTAACCTCACCACTCCACAAATAGAGCCAATGTGCTGTGCAGCTGTGGAAGTGACGGCTGGAGCCTGGCCAGCCTCAGTCCGTTTGATGCTGTGATTTAGCTTTGTGCTCCCTGGCTAACCTCGATTTTTAATGGATGGTGATGCTTGGCTGAAGAGAGAACTCATTGGCACAACACAAGGTCTTCCTCAGGCTGTTGTGGATGGGACACAACAAGCGTTTCAGAATTAAGATTCTTTGTTTTTACCTTTTCACCTGTCAGCTGGTGGCGTAAGAACGTCAGTGCATTCAGATGGGACAGTGGTATGCTGAAGTGTGTTTATTAATGCTCAGATCATCTAATGATTTTCCTGAAGTGCCTATGTTGTTGTGTGTGTCGTGTCTGCTTGCACGGCATGTCCTGTAACGGTGATCAATGAGTTTGTGTTCGAGGTGGGGGCAGCCATAAGGGAAGTGTGGCGGTGGGGTGGTGGGGGCAGTTGAGATTGGGCTCCCATGTTAATGAGATCCTTGACTTGAGACGAGACAAGGACAACAGCAACGCTTTTCTCCCATTTCTTTTTTTTTCCTCTCCCCCATTTCTCCTTCTATGTTCGTCCTCCATTGTTCTCTCCTTCCTGTCTCACTCTCCCGTCTTCTGTCTTTGGTTAAGAGAATCCAGCATATAAAGGAGAAACTGGGCCACCACCAGTTGTTTTCTACAACCTATTATCTCTCAGTGCAAGGTTGCATATAATGCAGTGTGTTGCTTTAAAGTATTCATTTGACCTTTTGAAAACAACACAAAGCAGCAGCGAAGATTGAGGCATAGTGTAAGGAGTATTTGAGACAATGCTGTGGTTAAGTGATCCATAAAACACAGGTGGGCGTGTTAGGTGTGTATTTATAGAGAAACCTGTTAGTTGTAAGACAGGTTTGCATGGAGTTAAGTTGGTAATTCAAGGCTACAATTTATCATCCTATTTGTTCCTGAAAATCCTTCTTACATTGAAAAGAGATGAGCAAACTGCCAAAACATGTCCACATGGGCTTAAAACAGATCTCCACACATGTGCACCTGGAGTTAAATGGCGACCACAATGCTTAAGTCAGTCAGTCAATGTGAGAAATTTCTAGAGTGCTGCTGTAAGCTCTGTAAGAACGGGCCTGGCAACCAGAGGTAGAGATGGCTGGAACGGGAGGGAAAAATGGCTCTCAGGAGGAATTTCAGGACTGTGTTTCACAGTTCCAATATTCCTGTCATAGAAGGAGGATTAGCTTTTCATTTTTTAGTATCTGTTGGGGATTAATTTACAGTAGCAAGCCAGTAACTGAAACCTCACTGTAGCTTTGGTCTCTATAAAATGTGTCTGTATGAGAGGTGGCATGCGCTCTCGGCTTGTGTTTACTCAAGCGCGCACAGGGCGAACGGGAGCAGTTGACCTCCTCCAGCAAGGAAGGGGTTAAGCGTCAGGCATGATTGAGGTGTTGGTCTCACGCAGGCTGCTCAGAGGATGGTTGCTGCAGATTTTCTCTTTCTTTACACTTTCCATTTCCTTCCCTCTCTTGCCCTGTGGATTGTTATTTTTGTCCTTGCTCTGCCTTTTTTTCTTCACACTCCTCCTATTTTCCTCTTTCTTGCTGCTGACTTCCAGTTCTCTTCAGTCTGGCTTTTTTTCCTAGTGCATTCAGGTCATATCGAGTATAGTATTGATTTGTTTCTAAATTGTTTAGTCTGTCAGTACAGGACCATCATTTTATATTTTTGCTTCTTCCTGTTTTATAGAAAGCCTACTTGTATGTTTGTCCTCAAGCGTCTATCTTCCTCTCTGCACTTTGCATGTCTCTGCTTATCTGTTGTCTTTTCAGCACTCATTCTCTACATGCTGCCTCTAACTGTTTCTTACTTCCCTTAACTCCCTCACTGCATCCCTTTTGTTTCTCACCCCCTGCACTGCTGTGTGAGGTGGGCAAGGGGTAGAGGAGGGCGTTGGAAGCAGTCTGAGTCAGAAGGAAATGAACCTAATAAATCAAGTTCTTTTCCCTGTCTCCTCCCTGCCAGGACATGCTGCCTACCTAGTTCTCTGCAGCTGCATGCATTTACAGTGTTGTACTGTTGAAATTGTTAAAACTTTTAGTTGATGTATAGATTTAAATCATTTTGTTGAAGGAGGGTATCTTTCAATGCTCTAAAAATAATACATTTTTTGTACATTTTTTTGTAACTTGTTACAGTATTGACCGGTTTTAAGGTTTTTTCCTACTTCTCAAATCTATTTTCCCCATTTAAATTCTTACTTGCCCTACCAAAGAGGTCCTTTTTCTGGCAGTGTTAGGCAAATTTTTGCTCATGGCTTTTTGAATCCATTTCCTGTTGACTGTATACAACACTACACGACACTTCCTCCTGCAGAAAACAGTAATTTTATTTTATTGCATTGACAAACATTTTAACAACTCATGTTAAAATGAAGCGTCGACACATCATGCCACCATCATGGCAGCCCCATCAGACCCAAAGCCAACAGCTTTCATCTTCCAGTCATGTAGCCCAGCTTTCTGTACGGCTAAAAACATGGATAGTTAAAGAGATATCAAAGATTCAATGAGTCTTAAAATGTGTTTTTGATTTATTTATATTTATTCAAAGGGACAGTTTACATTAGTGTACTTTTTTACACAGAATAAAATAATATGTCCTACTACAGCCAGAGGCTATAGTTTTTGTTTTACATAGAGATGTTATATAAATACATATA
>JAVQJX010161074.1:0-10387 GCA_036025115.1 Ambassis agassizii
TGCAGTCAAACTTAGTGGGGCATGTCAGTGCGCAATTTCACTGATGGATTGTGCAATATAGGCGGCGAACTCTGTGGCTTCATGGAAACATTAGCAATATGGTTTGTACGCCCATTTCGTTTAATTGCAGGCGGTGCTGCAAACACTGTGAGGGTGAAGGGGGTCTTCATCTGATCCCCCAGGTGAAATCTGAAGATTGTCCTCGTGGTGCAGACAGATTTTTAAAGGTTATTCAAAGGATGCTCCCCTGTAGTGACAGATCCAAACAATCCCAAGATTCATGCTGCTTCTGGTGGATTTTTACAGATTAATGTAGAAGAGGAGTGTCCACAAACATTGGTCCACACATGGATCCCCAAAAGAAACAGGAAACAAGGAAACATTGAGTTTAACCTCAGAGCTATTGGTGCAGTGCATTCTGGGAGTTGGAGTCTGGAGTTTCTGCTGTGTGACAGCGTGGTGGCAGCAGGCCGCTGTGAGTAGATTACTGCTGTCAGTCTTATTATCTATCTGATAATAAGACTCCATATGTTTCAGACAATGATTTCATCAGCTCATTGATTTGAAAGCTTTTGCTGCTTTCGCTGTGATTTGATGCACTCATCTAAATTTAGAAATGAGGGAGGTTTTATTCTGTGAGGGAGACAAACAATCATCAATGAATGTAAACTGTGTGATTTTCAGTCCAAATGGGATCATTTACTCAGACTTTTTCTACAAAAATGTTAAATACAGAATTCCTTTTTCTATCTCTATATGGATTCTCACATTATGCTTTTAACTTTTGTGTCTGGGTCCTTGAATGCATCACTTAACATTAACTTTATTTATTTACATGTCAGACTTTCATAATCTTTTTGGCTGTTTGTTTGTTGTGTTAATCACCTGTGTGTGTGTGTGTGTGTGTGTGTGTGTGTGTGTGTGTGTGTGTGTGTGTGTGTGTGTGTGTGTGTGTGTGTGTCGACCTGAACGTGCTGTCAGCAGTTTGTTCTCTGATCCCGCCCACACGCCAACAGGGAGCTGATCAAAGCTCGGCAGCGCGCCGCGTTATCAGAACAAATCTTCTCTCAGATGAAAGATAAAAAGAAAAACAGGAAGTTTTTTTTTGTTATTTTACACTGAGTTAGGAAACTGAAGAGTGTGTTCTTTTTTTGATAGATTCTACTTTTGTACATGTTTGTGTTACACAGAAGGAATCAGGCCATGTTCGGGCTCAGCTCTGAGGGCAGCTTCTGTGTTCTGATGGATGACATGACACACAGAACAACAGGAGACCAGATGTCTGTATCAGCACACAAACAGTGTGAATAACAGCTTTCTCTCTTTGAACATCTGGAGACAAGAAAAACTATAGTTCCTCTCTTGGCCACTTGAAGGTGCCCGTCAAAACACCCGGTATTTACAGCAAGAGGAAACTTCTATTTACTAAAACGTTTTCAGTGTAAGGAGAGTTTAATGAAGCTTTGAAAACAAACATGAGGGTTTGAGCTTCAGTCTCAAGAATTTGGAGATTTTAATGCTTGCCACCGTTAGAAGAGGTCGTTTTGCTGTACTCCATTGGAGTTCCAGTCCAACACCTTAACCGCTCAGCCATCACAGCTGATGAAGTTTGCTAAAGACACAGCCGCAATTCCTGGAGGGAGAAAAGGAACACACAAAAGACCAGTAGCAGTTTTAGGCACGGGCGAACCGGGCAGCTGTCCGGGGCGGCACGAGCACTTAAAAAATGATTTTAAAAAAAATACATGAATCTGCGACGCTGAGCAGCTCTCAGTGGGGAATTGGTAAATGGGCGTCCTGCTGGATGAGAAGGTGCAGCGCATGAGGGGGAAAGGGGCGCAAGGGACAGTTCAGCTCTGAGTCTCACAAATGGGCCGGACAAGTGTGTGTGTGTGTGTGTGTGTGTAGCAGCGTGAATGATCGAGGCAGTGAGAGCTTGAAGGTGGTTTCGCCCGGGGGAGTAATTCATTGTAGAACCGCCACTGCAAAAGACATGACATGGCTTGACTGAGGTATTGGAAAGGTTTGTCCCTTGCTGTCGTTGGGTCTGTTTCTGGCTTCTCTATACTCTTGTTAGAGTCTGAGTGCAACACACTCAGAAATCCTGTTAGGTCTGTTGGCAGCCTGGCCAAGAACCATGAACAATCTACATATAGGTGGCGAGAGGACAAACCAGCATTGTGCGTGTGTACTGCAAAATTCTACCAAATGTGGATGTGATGACACCTTTTAACTCATCCAGATGGCTCAGAATTTCATTGGCATGAACGGTCTCAAACCACTTGGCCAGGGGCAGAGGAGAGAAGGGCGGTGGCTGCTGATAACAAAATGTGTTCGAGCTTCAGTCTCAAGTCTCAGGAGATTTTAAAACTTGCTACCTTTAGCAAAAGACGTTTCGCTGTGAGCAGGATTTGAACCTACATAAGGAGACCCCATTGGATTTCGAGACAGATCACACAGTCTTTAGAGTCCGTTCAGGCTTCGCAGCGTCTCTCTGCTTTGTCTTAGTTACAGGAAAAAGATGCTGACGTGAGGAGAACTGAGCAGAAAAGAGAGCAGGAAGTGTTCGTGTTTATCAAACCTTAGAAGTGAAGTTTCTCCTTTCAGCTGCTGCTAATGAACCTGCTTTAATAGAATAATGAAATTAGGCATGGCGGGAGGAGGAGGAGGCGAGAAGCACCCGCTCGCTGTCCACCGTGTGTGTGTGTGTGTGTGTTCTGACAGCTGTGGATAATCTCATTTGCTAAGCATAATTAATGGCAAGTGGTTTCATTTACTTGTAATGTGGACTGTCTTTCCTCAAGGGCAAAGAAACATAAAAACTTCTTGGGCTCATTTCTTTAATAACTGCCTCAGTGTTAGTAACAATATTTATCTGTTTGGTTTGTATGGATTCCTGCTCCTCAGTTCCCACGTGTTTGAGTGTGTTCTCACTGGTGGAACATCTGGACATTTTTTCTGTAGCTTTGGGCAGCTTTGAGGCTTTGGACTTGAAGGTGTCACAGCGATTTGAAGGTGCTTTTTCACTGCAGGAACTCTCAGGAGGGAACTTCCCCCTTTCTTACCACACTTTTCATTGCTTGAACTCTCAACCCAATTTAAAACAACTCAAATATGGCAGCTGGTTCCATGTTAGCATGCTAGCAGCAACAGTGTTCCTGTCTGTGTCACATGTGTCCACTGCAGGAAACTGCAGGATCTGTAATGTTTATGGAGCGTTTTGAGCGAATGAGCAGGACGTACAGACATGATCAGACAGGCTGTGATGGCCGAGTGGTTAAGGCGTTGGACTTGAAATCCAATGGGGTCTCCCCGCGCAGGTTCAAACCCTGCTCACAGCGCAGCTTTGCTTACACATCCAAGAGGCTTGTCTTTACTGCAGTTCTCAAAGCCAAACAAGTTTTGAGCCTGCAGTGTATGTGTGTTCATTTGTTGACCAAAGGCAGAAGTTTAATACCTGTTAGTGGGAGTTAGTCAGATTTAACTGTCGCCCTCGCTACTGAGGGTTTGATTAGCACACAGTTCCACTTCTGCTTATTAACATGAAAAAAAGGGTTGGCTTGTCCTCTCTCTCAGTTTGTGTATCTCAGGGTCTCGTTCATGAGTAATGCGGTTGTTGTGGTGAAGAAGGAGCTGAGATGAAGCTCTCAATTTATCTGTCAATCTCCTATTCTCACCTGTGGCCATGAGCTTCGGATTGTGCTTCAGGTAGAGCCGCTTCTCCTCATGTCCTGTTGGAGGAGGCCCCAGGGAAGACCCAGGACATTGTGGGGAGACTGGAAGTAATGTCCCCTCATGGTTAAAGATGGATGGGTCCTTTAAATCTTTTATGTATTTATTTAAATTCCTGCATCAGGCAGACTTTCATCTAACAACAACATCATAGCCAAATATTTGTCTTTCTTCCTCTGTTTGTCTTCGCTAATCTGAAAGAATGAAAGTCTGAAATACTGGATGTGAAGCAGCAGTTTTACAGATGATTTAGGCAAACGATTAATCACGCTGGAATCTGTTTAACCTCTACTTAAACCAAGGCTAACACTTCAATCCACAAATGGCTGTGAGTTAATGAAGTGCTACAGGGGCTGTGTTTGTGTGGGAAGATATAACACAAAGACAAACACTTATTATCTCTTTGCCTTTTTTTGGCCTAAAATATGCTCCATTAGCTGTGATGATGCTGGTCATTAAAACACCTCCACCTGCCTTCAGACACTCAGGACTCACATCATTACGTCCACATCCCATCTCACAGCTCTCACTTGTATCAGCCCACCACTTAATGGCATCACACGCCTAATATAACTGCAAGGTGCAAGGTTAATGCAGAGAGGTTCAGTCTGTTCTCTTCATTATTCTAATGACTTTTAGTTTGCATTGCGGTGCCCTCAAGAGTCACAGCCAGGAAAACATTTTCAACATGAACACATCATCATACTGCCACCACCGTGTCTGACTGTATGAACCCTGTTCTTTCTCCTTTCTGTCTCCACATCTATCAGCATCTATCCACATCTGACAGCATCTCTGTCAGCAAACAGACAAACTTTGCTTTCATCACTTCCACTCTGTGGACTCTCCAGGTTTTTGTCCCTAACAGATTTCAGTCTGTCTTTTCTGCAGAGGACACTCCTGATGAAGGAGGAGGGTATAAAAGTGAAGCCAAACAAAAATTGGACGTCCTCGCTAGCTGACCGGAAACAGGAAAGAACCGTTGCCATGGAGATGGACAGACGCTTCATGTTTCATTCGCAGCTCTATGAGCTGCTGTCCCTGTACAAACACATGTCTCAAATGAATACATAAAATATGAGGCTGATCACATTCATTTATGCACACACGCATGTTTGGGTTTGCTACAAGCGACTCGGTATTGAAGGGCTTGATGAGCCACTTTCACTTGGTGATAGTTGATTTGGGAGACAGCCCTTAATATGGCGACCTGGTGCGTGAACGCGTGGGTAGTGACCGGTGTGAGATTGGGCCAGTGTATTGGCCTGTCTGTCAGTAGCATGTGTGTCTAATGACTGTCTAACGTCTATGAGCCTGCAGAGGGAGCTGTGCTGGGACAGGTTGTTCTTATGAACTCATGTGATTTGGAATGCAACTTTCTGTGAATAGAAGGCAGCACTATGTCTGAGTCAACCCCCTCTGGTAAGGGAAGGTTTTTCCAACTCACCATAGACCTCTGTGTTCCTCTGTCCTCACGTTTTCTTTGAGGTGTAGATGAACTGCAGACTCCTGTCCTGTGGAACTGGCTCTCCTGTGTTGTGCCATTCTTCTGTGTGAGTGTTTGTTGTGCATCTGCACTTGTAGAGTTTTCTTGAAGATGTTTTGCAGCTTCATCAGTTCATAACTGGAGCAATGAAATGTCTTCAAGAACACATCTCTCCCTGGTTTTCTTTCCAGATGTACAGCACTGTCTCTGTTTCTGAGCAGTCAGGTTATCGTTAGCTTTCCTCTCAGGCTGGCTGAAAACCCTGTGATAATGCGGACATGGCCTCACTCAGACCTTTGCTCCTCCAAATCTTTTAAAATCTATTGAAAGACGTCTTGTTTGGTCCAAATCTGTGTGACTGGGTTAATAAGACGAAGCTGCTCATTGGGTTTAAACCCCTCGAGGCCTCCTGTCTGAAAGCCTCAGGTCTTATCACAGACACCTTTCCATTTCCCCGTCCGTCTGTTTGTTTTCCCGCTCTTCATGCATTAGATTTGATCTCCATCAGTGTGCTGACCTCAGTCCATTTCATTGCCTCTACAGCTGGGAGGGAATATAAAACTAGAAATGACTGTAATTGGGCTCATTTCAGAGAATGTTTGGATGGTGGTAACAGACTGGATATTTATGTGTGTGTGTGTGCTGTGTTTCAGCACTGAGCAGTGCAGCATCAGCCCTCATCAGTCCCATAAAACACTGGGACACCAGAGCATCATCAGCCAAAGACACTTTAAGTAAATCTGTTCCTCCGTTCACTGCACACACCGTCATGTGTTGATTATTGTTTACATTTATAAATCATGTAATATTTACTGTAATGAAAACATGATGTCAGCTGGAAATTTCATGTTAGCTAGCATAAACTGTAGTATAAAAAATGTCTGGAAAAAATATTGAGTTCACCAAAATATGGCAGTTGGTTCCACGTTAGCATGCTAGCAGCAACAGTGTGTTACTGTCTGTGTTAGCTTTAGCTACCGAAACAGTCAGTTCTGTGTAAACTGTAGGAAAACTGCAGAATATTTGTAAGGTTCATAGAGAGTTATGTGTGACATATAGACATCATTGACAGGCTGTGATGGCCGAGTGGTTAAGGCGTTGGACTTGAAATCCAATGGGGTCTCCCCGCGCAGGTTCAAACCCTGCTCACAGCGAGTTGAAAGCTTTTTCACTGCAGGAACTATCAGGAGGGGACTTCCCCTTTCTGGCCTGACTCTCAACCCATTTAAAACAACTCAAATATGGTTCAACGTTAGCATGCTAGCAGCAACAGTGTGTCACTGTCAGTGTTAGCTTTAGCTACCTGAAGAGTCACTTCATCTATATGTGTCAACTGTAGGAAACTGCAGAATGTTTACTGCAGAACTTTAGTAATGTTTATGGAGCATTATGAGCGAATGAGCAGGACGTACAGATGCAATTAGACGGCTGTGATGGCCGAGCGGTTAAGGCGTTGGACTTGAAATCCAATGGGGTCTCCCCGCGCAGGTTCAAACCCTGCTCACAGCGTAAAGTCTTTTTTCTAAAGGTAGCAAGATGTTAAATCTCTGAATAAATGTTCTTATTTGTGACTGAGGCTGTCACACATTTGGCAACTGATATTCAAGCTAACGGCAACACGAATTGCTGTGGTGTCTCATTCACATTTCATCAGCTGTGATGGCCGAGTGGTTAAGGCGTTGGATTCGAAATCCAATGGGGTCTCCCCGCGCAGGTTCAAACCCTGCTCACAGCGACAACATGAATTAATTTGAATGTGTTTTCCTGAGATTGAGAACATTGATGTTACTGCAGTGAACTATGAATTCAGGCTGTAACATTTCCTGTTATGATTTTTCAACAGGTACCAGCACTTTGGAGGTGAACGAGAATCAGGATGAAAAAGTCCAAGTGGTTGGAGACCTTGTTCGGAAGCACCATCTCTGCACAGACTTCCACATACAGCGACCACAAGCCCTAAAGAGGAAGCAGCCATTAGTGGACGGAAAGGACTGCCAAAGCCATGTGACCTGTAAGAGAGCAGCGTGGGCTGTGACTCAGAAGAACGCGGTGGTGCAGCTGAACGAGTTACAACCGGGCCTGCGCTACGAGGTCACATCAAAGACCGGACCTCTGCACGCTCCGGTCTTCTCTGTGGGCGTGGACGTAAACGGTTTCACCTTCGAGGGCCGTGGACCCACTAAAAAGCAGGCCAAGATGAGGGCTGCAGAGCTGGCTCTGCAGTCCTTCATCCAGTTCCCCAACGCCTCCCAGGCTCAGGCCTCCATGGGGAGCTGCACCAGCTCAGCAGTGGACTTCACCACAGATAAACTGGACGTTCCTGATCTGTTCCTCAAAGAAAACTGTGACGTCTTGCACTGCAATACGGCAAAAAAGGAAGTCTTCTCCAGCGTTTACAACCACAGGAGACTGGTCCGACTCACGCTGGACTTAGTTTCCTCAAAGAGAGCAGCCGTCAGCACGTCTCTGCTGCAGCGTCTCAGCCCGGTCGCACTGCTCAACGAGCTGAGACCAGGACTCAGGTACATGTGTCTGACGGAGCGAGTCCCCAGCAGGCCGGTGAGGAGGTTCATCGTGGTGGTTCGGCTGGAGGGGAGGGTGTTTGAGGGGTGTGGTCACAGTAAGAGGCTGGCCAAAACACAGGCAGCAGCAGCCGTTCTACACTCCCTTTACAGCATAAGTCTGGGACCAGAGAGGATGGCACCAGGTTTCCATGGCAACAGGGCCAAACATCAGCTACCTCAGGTGAGTGTGTCTGAACTCATGAGCATCCTGGTCTTTTAAGATGTGATAGATTGGAGGGGGGCACCAGTATGGCATCTCAGTCGGGCACCTCAGTCTGAAACGCCACGTCAGCTTCAATCTGCATCGATGTGTGGATTAATGGCTCTGAGATGCAGGACCCAATGAAGCGAGCTGCACATCAGCATGGCCGTCATGTCCTGAGGCCTGAGAGCCGGATGGCGCCCTGCACGGCGGCGGTCTGTAGCATCTAAACGGCTTCATTATGTGTCGGAGGATGTCTCAGAGGATCGTCCTCGCCATCTTTCTCTGTCCCGCTTTATGAATACTGGAAGATTTGTCTCAGAGAGTGAACCCTGTAACGCAGACTGTTGTTCACATATGCAAAGTATAATGGAGGCAGGCTGACATGCAGATCATTTATTAAACCCTCAGGATGATCTGATGAGAGATGCAGCACTGAGTCTCTTCACCTCTCCGTTTAGCACCAACCGTCCCCCCTTTTTTCCTCCATATGAAGTGTCTGTCAGGCGGCGTGACGCATTAATGAACATCATTACAGCACATTAGGGATGAAGGAGGAGCGGCAGCAGACCAAGGAGATCGAGGTGGGGCAGGAAGGCGCTGTGAAGAGCATAATAATCTGACAGATAATTGTTTAACACACTCATTACACACGACCTTGTGCCACTGACATCCAGGAAACACTGAGCTGAAAAGTTTATAGAAAAGGACCAAAAGTAAATGGACACCATGTGCAGGTGAAACTTCAATTCATTGATCACTGCTGCAGCTTCAGCTGTGATAGGACAACCGCCTGTCAGTCAATAATTCAGTGTAATTTAAAGTGTGAATCTAATTAAAAGGAGTGAGTTGTAAAAACATTCAGCCCCCGTACAGTTGATACTAGAAGGAAACGTATCAATAGAGAGAAGAATCATTGTTTGAACCAGGCTGTAAACATGTTGATTTCTGCTGGACACGTTGGACATTTTAACATGGGAGTCTATGAGGACTGACTCACTTTTGGAGCCAGCCCCTAGAGGCTGCAGGTGGAACTACAACGTTTGAACCCTGGAGGTTGATGCTTCCTTCAAACTTCCCCCAACTCACCTCCTTCTATTAGCCTGCAGAGCTCAGGTGTACCATCATCTCTCAGTTTCATATGACCAAAAATAAAATGGCAGAAATCACCGCTGTGCTGCGTCCCTGCTGTGATTACGAGGAACATGGTGCCACAGTTATTCCTTCATAGAAGCCATTTTAAGGCAGATGGACACATTTTGTCCAGCCGCAGGCGTACGGAGAGCGGGCGACAACAGAACGGCTCATAATGACTGTGATCATTTAGGTCTTTATTACAAATTAAAACAATCTCATGAATATCTATAGCTCCCCCTCCTCCCTCTAAATGGCTGCATGGTCTTTAATTAGAGCTAACTTGTCACTGACTGATCTGACAGAAACCACTAAATGAGGTAGTCAAATAATTAATGGCTAATTGGGGATCAATTAAGCAGAAGATGTGGAGCTCATATACAGCCTGTGTGCTCTGTAGGTTGGTCTTCTTACATAGAAATAGCTAATTAACTAATTAAAATGAAGGGCATGTATTCATCTGATTTAAATCACCCTCATTTTATACAGACTTTCTGCATTTCCTGCTTTTGTTTCTTTGCTTACAGAGCACTCAGGATGGAGGCGTCTCAGCAAAGCCAACACAGGATTATTATCATTTCTCAGCAGTGGGCTGTGTTGGCTAGAAAATAGGAATTCACAATGCTGATTAGTGTGGGCATTTTTGAAGTTTTGCAAGCTTATTCACTTCTTGTCAGAGGTGGAGAAGAGAGGCGAGTGAGCTGTTTATAATCTTATTCAGCAGCATTAGTCGCTGTAGTGTCGGTAAGGGTTTCGCAGAAAACAGCAACCATCAGCTTTCTTTAGCAGCAGAAATAAACAGAGATGTGGTGAAACGTCCCACACTGAAGCATATTCTATACTTATCTCCTAGAAGGACCGTGTCAGCTCCTTTAAGTGACTCTGAAAGGCCACACTGTCCAGCAGTGAGGATAATATCTGCACGGCTGTGAACACAACAACAGCAGATCTAAAAATGACTAATGATGACTTTGAAAGATGGAAACAGTGGAAGAAAAATCCCCCCCAAAAAACCCACCGCAGGAATATGCTTTATTACAGATTGTACTGATTTGGACACACCTTCTCATTTACTTCATTTGTTTCTACATTGTGTAACTAACTGTGTAGTCAACAAAAATGTTTTTTTTTTAAAGGAACAGGCCCCCTGCAGCCTCTAGGGTCTGGCTCCAAAAGTGAGTCAGTCCTCATAGACTCCCATGTTAAAATGTCCAACATGTTTCCAGCAGAAATCAACATGTTTACAGCCTGGTTCAAACAATGATTCTG
>JAVQJX010161107.1:0-16374 GCA_036025115.1 Ambassis agassizii
CAATAACTGGAGCTTCTGCTGACATAATGCTAACAAAAGTATGCTGTTCGTGAACAAGCAACAATAAGACAAATTTTAGTTCTACCACCACACCTGCTGCAGCTCTGCCCGTCTCTCTCTTCTCTGACACTGTGTCACTATACTTGCATACACCTCTGTCAGACAGAGAAGACAAAGTCCATAGACACCTCCATTACATGTACCCATGTACATAATCTATACATACAATCTATATAAACAAAAACAGAAAGTGCAGGAAATTCATGCTACAGTGCTGTGCTAAATCAAGACATATTTTTGTCCACCCTAAAAATATGGTAATACCTCACATTTCTTTCCATTTTATAACAAAAAAACATGGTTATTACAGACGAAAGTAAATTTCATTAGTCTTTTCTGCAGTCATTCCAGTTTTAATTAGTGAAATTACTCTTATAATCATTTAAATAATTAACATTTTGAGCAATTAAATAAACTCAGTGTGATGCTACAGTTTGATGTGTGTAAACATTAATCTCATACAACACATTCAACAAGTAAATGTACAGATGCATCCTACTGTATCTACATTATACAGTTAAATCCTAAAAAGTACAAAAAATAGTTTATGCTTCATTAAAGACGGCATGAGAGCCGTCCATGAAAACAAACTGAAGTTGGCAGGTGTCTGAGTCACAATGTCAAACATAAAGTGGTATAAAAGTCATCCAGAATAAGGCAAAACAACAACATGCCTTATGATGCATGATTTTTGATCATAGCTTCACGCAGCGCTGAAACCACAGAAAATAAAATAAAGTGCCGATTGTGTGAATAAAATGAGAGTCGCTGTAGGTGTGTGTAGAGGTTTGGTGACGGGTGGAAGCGTCATCGGGTTGACTGGTGTTCAGCGAAGTGAGTTGGTGGGCATACAGTCACACAGAGCCCGCCGCTCTGCCCTCAGCACCAGCGTCTCTGTCTGAAAATACAACAACAACATGAGCTGAGGCACCTGGACATTATAGTCATAATGTAAGGTTGTGTATTATACGTACTTGGGATTATTGTTTACATAAGCTGCTGCATTCTGATTGGTTGACAGCATCACAACTCTAAAGTTATGTTTGAAGACCATCATAATAAAATGATGAGATCTTTCTATGTTTACTTTTCTGTGCAGTATTCAGACAGTTATCAGCTCATGATGCTGCTACATGTGTTAGAGCTCCCCTGCTGGACAAACTGAGTCATTACACCATTTCTAAATTTTCCTTAACATATGTCTCTACATGTGTTCGTAATCATATACTACACCTTCTTACTATATATGTATATTCATAGAAAGAAATATTGATCCAATATTTATTGATATTACAGGAAAAAATAATTGATTTATCTGGCTTTTATTTTGTAAAGAAGCTGCTGAAAGTTTTCAAAAAGTGACATCATTAAGAAAACTAATATTTACTCAGAAATATGTCTGATGGAGACTCTGTCTTACAATTGGACTTTTCTTACCCTGGCATCAAGATTAAAGGCAGTCTTCTTTAGATCTTGCAGCGCTCTCTGCATGAACTCAAAGGCATGGCAGTCGACACATGGGCGACCTGGAAACACAATTTGGTATTTATAGTAAATATATTAAAGACAACAAGTTGATCTTAGGCACACTAATCCAGATGTGTATTTTACTGCATCTGATTTCATTTAATTCTTTATTTACAACACATATTTTTTCCTTTAGAGAGGTCTTTTATTGTGGAATTTAAATTTAAGGCAGGCAGCAAAGTCAATTTTTATTAATCTACCCTATGACACATTTACAATTGTACAGTTTGTACTAAAAAATAAAATAGGCAAAAATAGGAAAACGGGTGAAAAGCATCACTACAGGCCCAGTTTCATGATGCGAGGCATACACCAATTAGAGTGACCTACTATTCCCACTGTGACACTCCTGTGGGACCAGCAGTCCTTCGATCATAAAAACACCAACAAGCCAGGCAGATTTTCACCTTAAAAACTGAAAATAGACTCTCTACACGCAGAAAAATCCAAATCCCATTTTTAATCCACCTACTTTCTGCAGGAATGACAGTCCCCGTCTCCTGGTCCGCATCAGCTGCACCGAGACAGACAAGCTGGACCGCCAGAAAGAGCACCGCAACCTGCACATATCCACTGGATGCCATGACGACGATGCGATCAGCTACCTTTAATTTGAAAGACCAAAATTCAAGCAGGTTTGCACAAATTAAAATGACAGATCATGTCCTACTCGGCCGCCAGACAATGAAATCACACAATATGATGGTCTTTGTTTAGAAAATGGTCAATTTTCTTATTAAATATGTGCGTTTTTAACCAAAATATACTTTAAACAGAATAAATGGTGTTTATTTGACATGTTGTATGATGACCTACCGTCAATTTGCCGATGATGTTTTCAGACACCAGATCAGCACAAGATGCCCACCGATCACTGTTTTATGTAGATCAACAGAGTGCGCATGCGCTTGGACAACTTAAAGTCTTGCTTCCGGTCACAACATTAAAAATAAAAGTCTTATCATTCAATTCTTTTCTATCGGTTTTATTATCATCACATTAGAACAGGAAATGGTACGTTTACTCATGACATTAACTGAAGTACACCTTTTCAGATACTTTACATGAGCGTTTCTGTTTTTCGACACGTTTTATGGAAATTATTATGTATGCAATGTTTTAACGTGACAAAAATGTAAGATGAATGAACATGCAGCTACAATATTTGGGTGACTGTTGTGTCATTCAGTGCGTAAGTGCAAATAATACATTTTAATGGATCCATTAACACCTTTATTAAAACTTTATAAGCACAAATTTTATATTTAAATATTAAAAACAAACAAGCATATCATATTATGTTAAGCAATTTCGTTTCCGTGTTAGGGTTGAATTTCACCTGTTTATTATATTTAATTTGTAATAGTTCATAAATGTTGTTAAACATGTTGATAAATGCCCCCTCCCGGGTGTGGGCGGGGTCCTGACTGCTGTTTTCTTAGGTAGCCCGTTAAAATGCCCGAACTCAAAACACTTCTTTTTCCAAGATGGCGTCGATGAAGGACAGCGACACCGGCCTTTGGCTTCACAACAAACTGGGATCCACTGACGAGCTCTGGACGCCTCCAAGCATTGCCTCTCTTCTAACCGTGTCAGTAATCGACAACATACGGCTTTGTTTTTCGAGCTTATCACCGCCGGTGAAGCTGAAACTCCTGCTCGGAATGCTGCATCTTCCCAGGCGGACCGTTGACGAGGTGGGTTGCTGTACGTTAGCTAGCCGTTAGCTTGACGGGTACGAGAGCCAATTAACGGATTCACAGCCAAGAAACGGGTTTATCTTACCGCTAGTTGCACTTAATCAAAACGCGGCTGTTCCTACAAGTGTTTAGTTTGCTTGTGAAAAGTCTTACCGCGCCGTTAAAACCGTTGAGCTAGCGCTAGCTTGCTGCCGTTAACTGCTGGAGACGAATAGTAACGGTGGCTAACCGTCAAATTTACGTTATTTCTGCTACACATTTAAAAACATTTAACCGCTACTTTAAGACGACGACATATTTACGACTTTGTACTAACGGTAGATTGTTCCGTGTCTAACTTGTCCTGCGTTTATAAGTGCGTTTCCCTGCGGTGCTTCGCCAGCTGTAACGGGTAACATTAGCCTAGCGGTTGTCGCACAGACATTGTGGTGGGATGGGCGCAAGAGAGCAAAGTTACTGAGCTGGAGGGCGGTGCCAGCCAGCAATCAGACAGATCACTCGTTTAGCTCCTTAAAACGTTAGACAGGCGTAATCAGCGTGTTGTTACACACCAGTGATAAAGTGTATGAACCGAGACTTTATTTTCAATGTAGTCTAACAATAATGTGTTAGTGGCATAATGTACTATGTAAATGGTTATGTGTCAAAATGTGTACATTAAGTGTTATTTTTTCCTCTTCACTGATAGGGTGTGATGCCAAATGTCATAATAGTTGAGTGTCTGTCGTAAGGCAGCAGATCAAACTGCTTTAAGAAGCTTATTTTATGGCGGATTTTTGTTTTGATTTTGTTTGTTTGTTCTGATAATTCTTGGAAATTCTCGGTTTAAAAGCAAAATGTCACTTTAATGCTGTGGTCATCATCCTTTTGACCACCCTGTATCACTCTCTTCTCAGATGAAGGAGGCCCTATCAGAGATTATCCAGTTGGCTACAGTGGATTCAGAGCCGTGGGTGCTGATGGTTGCCGACATCCTCAAGTCCTTCCCAGAGACTGGCTCTCTTAATCTGGACTTGGAGGAGCAGAATCCAAACGTGCAGGATATTCTTGGAGAGCTCAGGGAGAAAGGTAGGCAGCTTTGTGAGAATATTAAGGAGGGTAAAGTTTGAGTCATACTTTTCTAGCGCCTTAAACTTTCCTAATGAAACAACACTGGATATTTAAATGACTGCATTGGAACTGCACATGAGTTTATTTCTGCATAAGTGGCTCAAACATTTTAGAGCAGGAAAGGCCTTTGATCTGGAGGCCGCAGACAGCTGTTAATTACTCCTTTGCTCCTCAGTGAGCGAGTGTGAGGCATCTGCAATGCTTCCCTTGGAATGCCAGTACCTGAATAAGAGTGCGTTGACAACACTAGTGGGACCCCTTACACCCCCAGTCAAACATTTCCAGCTGAAGAGGAAGCCTAAGAGTGCAACCCTAAGAGCAGAGCTGCTACAGAAATGTAAGTCACTCCACCTGTATACAATGTCAAAGAAGTGTGAATTCATCTCAAGAATTTTCTTGTTGGCAGTTGTATTTGTTTACACATCCATTGTGCCAGACTGGTATCTGGTGGCTATGTGTTTAGAGTTTTGTTTGTCTTTTAGCTACAGAAACAGCCCAGCAGCTGAAAAAGACAGCCGGAGTGCCTTTTCATGCCAAAGGGAGAGGATTGGTCAAAAAGATTGACACTACTAGTGAGTTACAGAATTACATTATAAACACGCGTGCACACACATCTGCTTGGATGAGTTAACAGTACTCTTATGTTTGCATCACAGCTCCTCTCAAGGGGATTCCCAAGGCCCCGTTCCGCAGCCCCACCGCCCCCAGTATGTTCAGCCCTCCCAGTAACCGCACACCGATCGCTCCTGCACGGACGCCCCTGCGGAAAGAAAGGGGGGTGAAGGTTAGTCTTGCCTAACACATGCACTATGATTTGTATGTTTGTGGCTGAGGTTAGAATCTTTTCCTTGTTTTCAGCTGCTAGATATTTCAGAGCTGGACACAGTTGGAGCTGGAAGAGAAGCAAAGAGGAGAAGAAAGACTCTGGGTAACTCAGCTCTCAGATTTTTCTCTGCGGAAACATGAAGACATAAACCTAGAAGATGAACTGATTTTCTTTCTTCTGATGTAGAAACGGAGGCAGGAGAGAAAGCAGCCAAAGAGGAAGCAGTGGTGGAAAACACCACACCGGACTATGCTGCCGGCCTTGTCTCTGCACAGGTACTGTATGACTACGCGTGTGTGTCCTTTTCTGTCTCACCCCCACTCACTGCATTTTTAACACAGTATGTTGTTTTGCTTTTCAGAAACTGGGGTCGCTGAACGAGAATCCTCTGCCGTCAACCAGCTACCTACCAGCTACGCCCAGCATGGTTCCCTCGTCCTCGTACATTCCCAGCTCCGAGGCCCAGCCAGGTTAGCGTCCAGGTTCCATCAGCTTTATCAACACTCATAAACGATGTTAGCAGCGAAAGAGAAATTTTGTTTTTATCTGAAGCGAATGCTGGCGGTTCAGGTCGGGACACGCACCAGGCAGCTCGCCAGCCAGAAGAATCTGCAACAGCCGGCACCGGTGCCAACGCCACCCTACCAGGCCAGTACAAGCAGAGGACGCCGATGTACAACGCGAGCACCACAGCAAACCCCGCAACCCCAACATCCCCGAGCACGCCGGCCTCCACTCCTGCAAGCAACGGGCCCCCAGCAGCTGCAACTGCCAGTCAGCCAGAGACCCCTACCCAACCACCCAGCACCCCTCAGACACCCACCCCGACACCAGCCCCCACGCCACCGCAGCCCCAGCCCAAAAAGAACCTTTCACTCACGGTAAGGCGTGAAACAAGATTGTGAACATATGCTCCAGTTGACTCTCCTGTTGAGACTGGTTGGTTCTGCTCCTCAGAGAGACCAGATGTACGCTGCCCAGGAGATGTTCAAGACGGCCAACAAGGTCACCAGACCAGAGAAGGCCCTCATCCTGGGCTTCATGGCTGGATCCAGAGGTACATGGAAAGAAAATATGATTGCTTACCACATTTTCTGGAGATGAAGTTGTTTTGGCTGCCTTGTGAAAATGTTTACATACTGTTAGCTTGGTGTGTTAGAAACCATTACAAAACTACTTAAGAATGAAAAATTCAGTTGAACAGCACATGTACTGTAAGACAGCAGGAAGGATAAACGAGGTTTGAAATGCATGTAAATGAAAACAGGATCCAGCAGATTTTGTTTCCTGGAAAAACACAGCAAGGGCTCTCAACACCCTGCAGTGACTCACAGCTCCGGTTGGGATTGCTAAACTATCTGTGGTCACAGCCTAACACAAAACCAGTGTCATAAATGCAACACACACACACATTATAATAATTAGAGGAACTGATCTGTATAATTTGCGTGCTTCCTCCTTGCAGAGAACCCGTGCCCGGAGCAGGGGGACATCATCCAGATCAAGCTGAGCGAGCACACAGAGGTTTTGCCCAAAGCCGACGGCACCGGCAGCACCACCATGCTGGTGGACACAGTGTTCGAAATGAACTACTCAACGGGACAGTGGACCCGTCTCAAGAAATACAAACCCATCACCAACACCTCCTGAAGCGCTTCCCTCACTCACACACCCGACATTTCTTATCCACTTCACCACACATGTTTACATACAAGTATTTGCAAACACATTTGGGCCAAATTAAGCAATGGGAGGGTGAGGGATTGTCAAGGAGAGAAAGGTCCTCCCTTTTCCTACTCTGCCAAAATGCAGGACTCTTTGGTTGTTTCCCCTATCCTTTTATTGTTTCTGTTTTTAAGTCACTTCCGTTTGATGCTGTGGGCAGGAGAGGTGAGAGAGCACTATGAGTCTGAGCTGAGGTTTATTCTCATGGCGGGCAGTGTGCGCGAGCTGTCTGTATTTTTCTGTACAAATGTGATGTTTGCAGCTTATTCTTCTACCTTTCAGAATCATGTTTTATGACAAAGGAACGATTACGGCGGTCATCAAAAAGGAGTGACCGAAACAAAGAAAAACATGGGGCAGTAAATAGTTCTGTTTGGTAGATATTTAATAATTTTTCATCCTTTTTCAAAAGAAGGGAAGAAAATAAAGTGACAACAGACTCCAGAGGATGTCTCATCTCTTTCAATTCTGAATCTGCATTTTAGTGCTTCAGTCATTAAATCAGGAGAAGATGCTTCTGTAATCAGTACTTTATATGCACAGGAATACTATGAATTTGATGTTCTGACTTAAGGAGTGTCTTGGAGGCACAAAGTGTGTGTCTCTGCTTCATCTGACGAATCTGTTTTTAGGCACTACTGGTGCACATACAGTTAAAATTCACAATGAAATGAGAGGGAAAAAAAGATTCTAGCTTTTTTTATTAACTAAAATAAGCTGCAACACAAAGCAGGCACCACAAAGATTATCTGCTGCAGCATTCACATCATCATGCAGCTGTGGTTCTTCAGTCCGTTTACTGATGTCCTAATTAGTCCCCATTATCCTAATGGCTGTTCAGTTAAAATCATTTCACTAAAAACACACCTACACTAGTGTTTATCTTTCTGGCTCATTAAATTGCCTCATTGGTATTTGGCAGGCGTGTGTCTGTTTGTGTTGACTGTCTTTAGCAGCTCAAAAACCTCGTGTGATGATGTGAATGCTGCCATTCTTTTTCATATATGTGCTCAACAGTCTGTGGATGTGGACAGACACTGGAATGATCTCATTAGTGCAAAAATCAATTTCTCCTGCTTTGGACATTCATCGGACTGTAACCGTGTGTGTGTGTGCACTACAGCAGGCTGAAAGGCAAAACATACTGCAATCCTCAATCCAAACACGCTGTATTCAGGAGGTTTGGTAATGGCTGTTTGTGGCTTTAGTTCGCTCCAGGGTCCCTCCAGCCTCCGAATGTCTTCTCCAAATACGGAGCCACAGCGAGGGTCAGGTGGTCCTGCAGTTTCCCAGCAACCACCTGCACACCGAGAGGCAAGCCCTCCTTACCCAGACCCAGAGGACACTGAGTGACCGGCAGCCCGAGGGTGTTTAGTATACCTGTGGATAGAGAAGAGGCCTGACATGAAGACTGTATTTTGTTCCTTTTCTTTGCCTTTGTGTTGCGTTTACTGACCAGTGTAGGCAAAGTCAAAGGGTCTGAAGAGTGGGTGGTGGTGTTTGGGTGCCACTCGAGTGTATGAGGGGTAGAACAGAACACCATCAGTGCCTAGCAGCTCGTCCAGCTGCTTCTGCAGCTTCTCCTTCTTCTGGATGATGGCGGCTGAGGATTTGGAGTTGTGCGTCATCTCCACCAGAGCCACACCTGAACACACCACACACACAACATGTAAGCACAGCTACAGACGACAAAATGTAAAGATTTAAATGACACTATTAGATTTATTTTTCACCAATAGCAGCCATGGTGTGCTCTGATCTTCCCACCATCCATTTCAGCAGCTCCCACAGAGGCCACACGGGGCGTCCTGGTTCCCCCATCAGCTCGGCCATCGGCAGAGGAGGCTAACACGGTAACACAACAAACAGGATTTACTTTGTGATTAATCCGGCAACTTTGTGAGCACAAAACAGCAACAATGATTTATAATCTATGTGTGAGAAGACTTACATGTCAGTGACCGACAAATGTGTTGTCCGTGTACGTGTTACTGAGCAACATTTGCATAAGGGACCATCTTTCTTAGATGAATGGGAGCAATCAATGTGCTGGAGTGTATGAGATGAAAACAATGTTCCTACAGCTGTACAGCAGAAAAGCAGGAAGCAGAGATGTTCATATGCACTAATATGTATCATACTGAGTTACTACAGCTATGGACTTTCATTACATAAAAATAAGCAGTAAAATATTTCGTAACAACGGGACTCTGCCATGGCTTTGTTAATGCAAGATTAAGCCCTCAGAGAATGTGTGTGAGGACTCCACTCCCCATCGAGATCATAAAACATGTGTCTGCAGAGTACATCATTCAGTTTGTGTATGGAGAGTTGGTTTAAGGATGGAATAAACTCAAAGAAGATTAATGCAAGTCCTCTGAATGATGGAAACGTGTGTGTGTGTGTGTGTGTGTGTGTGTATGTGTGTGTGTGTGTATGTGTGTGTGTGTGTGTTATAATACAGTGTATCATTACTTCTGTGTGGCTGGGGTTTGACATTCTGGCTGGGAATCTTGTGGGAGACATTCCCAGAAGTCCAGTTTTATCCCAAATGGGGAATGCAAACAATCCAACAGAAAGGATAGCAAAGGCTCACAACACCCTACTGCACACATACACACTTACAAAGACAAAGACTCACACACACACAGACACACACACACACACACACACACACACACACACACACACAGACACACACACACACAGATATCCGATGATCCTTAAAGTCACACATGCAGACTCACACACATTCATATGCTCATGTACACATCTTCTGAACACACACATAGTTTGTCTCTGCTGGATAGGGAACATTGTGTTCAAAAGCAGCCCTGTTGGAAAGAGATTAGTTCTCACATATGGTCCCGACTTTTGCAATCACACGTTCACAGGTGCACACAGACACACACACACCGTCACACACTTTTTCTGACATAAAACAGTAAATACGCCTGATTGCTAAATTAATCTTCCACGTCACTGCAGCCCCCCGCGCCCACGTTTTCTTTGGAGAAAGTGATCACTCTCACCCTCCTTAGTGTTTTCTCATTTTCCCCATACCCTCTCTGCTCTTCTCGCACCTATCCTCACCCCTCTCCCCCCGCCCTCCTCCTAACCACCTCCAACTCTATTTGTATTGTAATTGCCTTGGTAAACAGCACCACTTTGGCACTGAAGCAGCTCTGATAGCTTGTGTTTGGGATGCATTAAGAGTGGTGATGCAGACACTTTGTGTGTGTGTGTTTGTTTGTGTGTCTGGCAGAGATGGAGAAGTGTGCATCACACAGCACCCCTCCTTATGCTCAGTTTTTTTTTTCTCAAACGTGGTCGATTTTTCTTTTATCACGCATAATTGGTTCAAGTTTCACTTTCCATTTCAATGCAGATTGAAAGACATCACAGACATGCAACATTATTACAAAACCACTCTGTTTACAGATCTGTCTATAATTGCATATATGTCTAATCTATAACAAGACAGAGTGAAGGTGGAATAACTGCAGGTGTTCCAAATATTTCTTTCCTGAAGTTATAAATGCAAAGAATTCAAATGCACATATTTTCTTGGCATAATTCTAACTCATGCTGTGATACTATGAACACTCTGTCATTAACTTTGCAGAATGATGGTGCTTGCATATTTATGCATTTCAGACCCTCCCTCAGATGCGGTGTAAAGCCTGTACTTCAAAAAGGCAAAATGATGCAAAGTTGTTAAAACTGCCCTTCTTCCATATCAACACTATATGATCATTACTGTTATGGGCTTGGGGTGTTTTTTTTCATTATTGGATTCTTCATAGATATTTTATTATTGAACTATCAACAGGTGATACTGTTTATATCAAGTCCTTATCTAAAGCGTGTTTGTCTCTCTTTGCAGTTAGACGATCATCTCATTCTCTGGCCACTGACATGTTTGAGCAGCACCTCGGAGCACATCTTCTGCAGGTAAGGACCACAAAACCCCACACTTTCCTTCTTCTTCTGTAATGAATATGATGATGTCAGCATAAGCAGTTTCTGGACACATTTTAGTCATTCTAAGCATATTTAAGTCTACGGATCAGATTAATACTTCTTCATAGTCAATTGTTCATATTATTATTTATTCTAATTTATTTTTATGTGGATTGTTTTCTTTATAAAATGTTTTGCTTAGATTTTGTTTTGACTGAAAACAGCAATCACACACAATGCCTTTAAGAACATTAAGAACAACGGACAGAATGCCCTTTTTGTTTTTTTGTTTTCTGGTGAATGCAGAAGCACATTTGTCTTGTGCTTTAGTATGTAGTTTGCTCCTATGTGCGATCACAAAGTCTTCCCCCCCGGACTTATATTTTCAGGCAAACTCCTAAGCGCATTCACACACACACACACACGCATCATAAACCTCAAATACTTTGGACGATGTTGTTGGCTGCCAAAGAATGCCTCCCTCTTGCACTGACAGATGAATGGAGCCTGAGGGGTATTCTGTGGCAGGAGGGCTGCAGGGGCGACGAAATGCAGGATGTAGAAACAAAGAGTCAGAGGAAGTGCAAAGAAGGTGCAGATTTTACTTTTGGGGACGGTGGAGGGGGGGGCAAAGAAGGAGAGAAGCAGAAGAAACAAGTAGGACTGGGAACAGGTAGAGAGAAAAAAGAAGAGAATAGAGGTTAGGAATTTAGAAGTGAGTAGGTTGTGGTAAAACAAAGAAACATCACATATGTCTGCTCTCCTCCGGCATTTTAAAAGAGGAGAGGAGGCTTAGGGAACGGCGCTGATAGAAATCAAATTAACGCTCCAGAAAAACTGTATGATTCCTCCCTCCCAGCCGTCCTCCTGCCGTAATAGCCTGATAATTGCACTTTAGTTCTCCGACATTCAGGCGGCTGGTTTCTCCTCGCCACGACACACGACGCCCCACACCCCGGCCACACATTTGCATACTGGATGTGTCAGTTGCATAAATTACCCCTGCCACTTTAAGCACTGGGCCGCCAAAATAGCAATCATTTTTCTAGAGGAAAGTGGCCCTGGTCTGTGCAGCACATGTGTGTATGTGGCTCAGGCTGTGTCGACTCACTCCCGGATGCTTGTTATGACGATTAATATTATTCTCTGAAGCAGTCAGCTCTAATGGGCTGGCTGTATACCTTTCACTTCTCATTAGAATCACTGCAGGATGTAATGACTCCAGTTCTATCTGTGTCTATGTCTGCTCCTGTAGGATGAAGCTTTGACTCATAGTTTATTACAGTTGATTGAAACAGCCCTAGTCTATAAGCTCTGTTTCTCATGTCTCTTTGCCCAATTTGTTTATGTGTCTTTGGTAATGCAGGTCTTGCTCACAGCTGTTGTGTGTAGTGACAGCTTGCATCTATGGGAGTTGTTTCATGCCTGTTCACATTTATGCGTGTCTGTGTGTGTGTCTGTGTGAGTGCTCTTGTGAATTGAGAGAAGAGGCCGAGGGGTGACGGGTTGTTTGTTCTCTAGCTCATTGTAATTTGTTCGATACACACTAATTGCTCTAATTTGTCTGTCTTGTTTCTGTTTGCCTTTTTGTTTGTGTGTGCCGATATGTGTGTATGTGTGTGCGCAGTCTCTAGATGGCTTTGTGTTTGTGGTCAGTCAGGAGGGACGGTTCCTCTACATCTCAGAGACAGTCTCTATCTACCTGGGACTCTCACAGGTAAGACGACCTCCTCTCGCTCTCTGTCTCACACACATCAGAATAATCCTTTGTATTCAAGTGCATTTGCACACATGTGCCTGTCTTCTTCTTAGGCTTTCATATCCTCTCCCAGGAGTGTGTGTTTGTGTGTGAGTGTGAATATCTTTGACTGCACACTTTGCGCTCATCTCTGGAGTACAACTCTCACAGGGGCTATGCTACTCTCTCTCTTTCTCTCTACCTCTCTCTACCGCCCTCTCTCCCTCTCCAGGTGCTCACCTCTGTTGATTGCCTGTGGCCTCTTGTACTGTGAATGTTAAGTCCTGCCATTTTGCCCAGATGCATAAATAATAACAGTAATTACTGGCCCAGCAATCAAAGTGTCGCCCCAGCGCGCAGGGGCTGTCTAGGGGAACAAATCGATAGGCATCTTAAAAGCCACATTGATTGTAGGGAGGGGGAAAAACACCAAGGGGGATGGGAAGATAGATAGAGACAGTCGGAGGGAGAAAGAGAGGGGGAGGAACGGAGGAGAGGTGTGATAAGAGAGAGATGTTTAGAGAGTAAGAAGAATGGGCACAGAGAGAAAATGAGGGAACTTAGTGCAACAATAGCAAAAGTAATTGTTTAAATGTCTAACTTTGCTGTGATTGACAGCTGTTGTTAAATGATCTTAAGTACTTTCTCTTCTCACCTGCTGTATGTTCAGCTGAACCTTACACTGGACTGAAAATAAATCAACAATATGCTTTGACTTCTTTCCAGCTGCATTTTGCTTTATATATCTCCTGTGTTGTCATGTTTGACATTACATATACAGTGGCTGCTTACTTGTGGCTTGAATGGAGTCATGTAGAATTTGTGGCCCAGGCTGAAAGAGGAGCAGAGGAAATAGTTCAGCTAGGTGTCATGTTTCCATCACTTCCCATGACTACTTTCGACCCAGGAGAGAATATGATTGTACCCTTTCCCACTGAAGACAAAAGCCGGATGTTAGTGTGTCGTTTGTTCCAGGTTTATTTCCACTCCTCTGGGAACTTTCTGTTGGCACCTCTGCTCCTAAATTCTCCAACTATTTGACATTTCAGCTACCAGCTACATTCATTTACATTCAAGCTGCTCTCAATCATTCTTAACTGGGCACTGATGAGAATGAAGTCAAAGATTGGAGAAATGATTGTATATACATGCTGATTTTGATATAAAAGTCTTTCAAAGTGAAATAACTATAATGCATTATAAGGTTGTCAAGGTTGTGCGTCCTTGCTAAGCCAGGCCCTTTTGTAAATGCAGTGCGTAACACAGATGATGTGCCACAGGTGGCGTGGCCTTGCTTCCTTATTTTTAATAGAACCTGAAAATGGATTTTTACAGTGATCGGGACATGTGCATTCACATATAGACAGTGGATTCTTAATGTGTAATAGTGGTGACATGGGTTTTATTCTGGTAATGTTTTACAACGATATTAATATACTAAATACATGAAGAGCTGAATGACACACCAAGGCCAAGGGCCATTCAAGCAACAATAACAACACTATGCCCATAAAGGGGCCAGGTTCTGGTAACACAGGACATACACCAAAGGCCAGTACATAATGAATTAAAATTCCTCAAGTCAAGTACATTGTTTCATTACTTGTGATGCAAAGCAGACATTTTTTGTCTTTTCTGTCCGGTCCAGTCTGTGCTTCCTTACACCTGTAACCACAGCTGAGTGATGTTCTAATATGCATCAACATAGTATTTGAAGAAACACAAGTGCAAGTTTTATAGACATACCTTCTCACTCACTTATACAGATTAAATGTGTAAAGGCAAAAAAAATGTTGAGATAATCAGACAACAATAAGAGTGGAGGCAGCTCAGACAGACCAAAAAGGGAGAACCATAGAGAAGCAGACAGACAATTACAAGAAAGAAAATAAAGCTGAGGAGGTGGGGGGAACAGTGGTAAAGAGGAGAAAGAGAGTCTGAGTGTGTAAATAGAGTTTAAATGTGCAGTAGGAATGAAATTCGCCTTGGGATTGCCTAGGTAAACAAGACAGCCGCGGCTTTGGTGGAGATGCTAATAAAACAGAGCTGTTCTTATCAGCTGAGCAGATGGCCTAACCCATCACATCTACTCAAACAGGGCCTAAGCCATCAGCATTCTAATGAAATTATTTATGATCGAAGATTACATCCAAAACCTTGAACATACAACGCTGCATTTACCTTCCTGAAAAAGATGAGAGCAGGTGGGGACATAGAAGGTTTATGATGAGAAAAGAGACAGTCAGAATGGGCAGGTAGACTGGGTAGGTTTGGAGATATATGAGAGGGAGTATATAGTGTGTTTATGGACACAGGAAAAAAACATACAAAAAAAAGAAAGGAGAAGGTGGAGGGGGACAAAAAAATGTAGATGTTGGCAAGTGGTGGTTGGACACAGGGGAGAGAGGGAAGGACAGACAAACAAACGATGTTCAGAGTGAAAAAAAAGTATAACTGGTGGTTTGTTTTAGAGGGCATGTCGCCCCCGTGGACCGCCCCTGCCCTGCATCTTTTGTCCCCCTGTCTGACCCCTCTGCCCTGGCTTACACCCTGGGCTGCTCCCCTGACAGTGGGGCTGCTTAGCCCAGGTCAGGCACCTTGACCAAGGGCAAGGCCCGCCGCCCGCTCCCCTGGCGCCTGCAGGTATCATTTTGTCTCTTGCTGGGTCTCTGGGCCAGAAGCATAGGGATAAACCTGGGAATGCCATGTAGCAGGTGTAGGAGAGGGGGGGGGGGCACTGGAAGGAGACAAAGGGTAGAGATGATGAGGAGTCAGAGGGAGGAGACATAGGAAGGATGGAGAAGTAAGGAATAGGGGGCCGGGAGAAGAAGAAAAAGGGATAAATGGGGTAAAGAGAAGGGAGGAAGGATGGTAGATTGAGGGAGGAGAGAATTGATCTGCGAATGGTTAGTATGCAGCCCCCGCTCCCCCTCCCATCTCCCCCCTCCTTCCCTCTCTCTTCTCCCATCAGTCAGTGAGGGCTGAGGGTATGTTGTGGACCACTGCCCGGATGCCTCATACATATTAAAGCCTCCTGCTATTATTTATATCATGTCTCTCCTTCCCCTGCTCGCTGCCCCCCACACCCCACCACCACCACCACCACCACCATACATACATGCACGTGCATATCTACACACATACACACACATAGGTTTGCACAGATGCAACTGACAGACAACTACTCACACAAACAATGACACACAGAGACATAAAAAAAAGACAGTCTAGTCACATACACAGAGAAACAGAGGCGTGCCGTGTGCTTGTATACGTGCAAACACACACACACACTTGGAGAGATTTGAATGATCTCAGTCTCTCCTCACGTCTCCCTTCGTGGCACATTCTATACCTGTTTTTATGTCTGAGCCTGACTCATCCTCTCAATCGCTGCGTCTCTTTCTCATCTTCTCATTTCTGTCTGATCTTTTTTCAATCCCTCCCTCCTGCCTGTGATGGAGTGATATTATTCGGATAGGTCTTAAGCCCGGTAAAGCCCATAAGGACCTGTTTGTCTCTCTACCTTGTTTTCCAATACCACAGGGCCAGGGGATTTTGTCTCTTTCAGATGGCTGGTCCAGTATTCTGAGAAGAGGTAAATTTAGTCCTTGTTTGAAAATGACACTTTGGAGAAGGATTACTATTTGTGAAATGCATTTAACCACAACCAGACAGACAAATAGATCACTCATGACACAATCACTTATAACTCTCACTCAAAG
>JAVQJX010161115.1:0-10500 GCA_036025115.1 Ambassis agassizii
TTGGACTGTCTAAACCCCTACAAGTATATAATGAATTGACATTTGGCATCGAGTAACTCCTGTTTCAAATGTGGTCATCAAGTGCTAATAGCTTAGCTAAATAGATGTCATGAAGTAAAAAAAAAAAGAAGCTAAAAATCCTTACAATTGCCATTAAATCCATATTATTGCATATTAACTCATGTATTTTTTAAAAGCGATCATCTTCTCCTCCATTTTCTCCCGATCACAGTGGCAGGAAATGACACGTCAAGTCTCTCACCCCAGGCTACATTAAAGTTTCACTACATGTAATAAGCAGTGATTTCAAAGGGTAATGTCATGTCAAGTGCAGACGGGTGGTGGGAGGTGGGGGTCATAGTGGAACATCATCTGCCTCAGCTCCCTGGACTTTAAAGTTGTGTTGGCCTCATTGTATCAATTCTCTGATTGACAGGGTTCAGCTTTGTCACATTATCAATCATGTATCATACCAAATGACTGAATTATCAGTCTTTATTGTACCATGCATGTCTGTCATCCACTCTATCTGGACCGTATGTTGAGTATGAAACGCCCGTCATCAGCAGGGAAATGTAATATGAAGTTGATATTTGCAGTCTTTTGTAACGATTGCATAATTATGCATTGTTGTGAGGATGGAACTTGTCACCGTGGTAACTGAAAATAATGGCAGAACAGAACAGCTCTATGCAAATATTGTTTGTGAAAGCTCCTCTCTGAGATTGGAGGCTTTGTGGTGAATGGACACGGGCTTGTTTGCCTGAAGTACCTATGTATAAAGGGTCATTTATGCAGATTTCTGAGAGATTATTGACCTGAATATGTTGTTTATTTCTGAGGATGTGTTGTATTTTTCACACTATGGGCTGGTCCAAACTATATTTCTAACATTAATCTTTGAATTTTTCCTCAATTTCCAGTAACTATTAGCGCTCATCCTAACACGAAAGGTCTGTAGGTGATATGAGGCGCTTTCAAAAAAATACTTGTGACTGGATAAACCTAATGTCAATCAACATGAGGGAACTCCAGTCAATTACATGTCTGTAATAGTCTGTAATTTTGCTGTCTTTGTGAGGACCAACATATTTTTTTTTCTTTTTTAGGTTTTGCTACACTTGGATTGTTTTTAAATGTCTACTCATTTGCTACTGCATACATAGGACGTTCAAACAGTGAGGCCTCCCATAGACACACAGTTTTATTGGTGTCATTAACTGCAGCTTCAAACACTTGTTTCACTGCCCACGTCCTGTAAAGGCAGCATCAGTTTTCAAACATAACTTTAAAAAAAAAAAAAAAAAAATATTTTTATTTTTCACACAGACTGTCCACATAAGGTGAAAAGTTAGCATTACAGCAGCAGAGTCCATGCCAGTCTGACTTTGAGACTCCTGTTTTAAGGGTTATGTGTCCATGTACTGTAGCATAGAATCCACTTGAGGTTAGGCATTAAAAACTGTTGTTAAACAGATTAATTCATACACATTTTAAAAGGAAAACGTCTCACTTGTTTGGACACAGTCCCTGCCCCCATGACCTTGTTGTTTTTCTGGCTGGTTTTAGACCTCTGCCTTATTTAACTGAACATATGACGTTCTGTTTGGGTCCCTATGGAGTTGGCGCATCCTCAAACTGTTTGACGAGGATGCCCTTTATAACAAAGTATTATGAAGGAGGACACAATTCATCACCTGGATAAATTGTGTACTTGTTTTATTTGAAGAATTCCCAGTTATCACAGCAAAAGGCCAAGCTTAACATCCTCAAAACCTTTCTCAGCAGCGGCACTTCTCACTTCTGCTTGTTTACAGAAACTCAACCAAGGTGAGAAAAAAAAGGCAAAAGGGACGTATTCGAGGAGTGTTGTTAGAGATGTAGCAAGCGTTTGATGGGAGGTAACAACACTTAAACAACAATCGACTCCGACCCATTAGATCGTGCACAGCACTGAGGACCCGGGCGGTGTAATGAGAGCTGGAAACCTCACAGCGTATTTATGGGCAGATCTGTCAAACAACAGAGCCATTAGCATTGATGGTGAATGGCAGCATTGCTTCTCTGGGCTTAATGGTAAAAGCCAATTCGATTTAATAAAGAAGACTTGTTGAAAGCATTGCCATGTGCCAATTACTTGAAGGCCTGCTGGTCAGCTCTCTGTAATTGAAGGTAATTTTGCAGCCTGCGGGGACTTTCAGGAAGTGCAAAAGTACCACTGAACCTCTCTAGATTACAGTCTCTATCGAGACAGTTTGAAAAGAAACATGTCAGAGCTTTTTGTGTGTGTGTGTGTTTGGACAACCTCCATGTAACACAAAGTAACACAAAATTGAACAGTAGCCGGGTCCTATGAGAGATCGCACTGACGTAAAACTGGGGAATTAAGCACCACAGTGGTCCGTGGTCCATTTCTGTCTCGTAAATTATTCTCACTGCTGGATCCTTCCTGTTCTGCCCTCCATCCTTCCATCATTGTAATTTCTCACTTAATGTGTTTTCTTGGCCTCTTTTTTTCCCCTTTTCTTTACCTCTATTCCTCTATCCATTCTTTGCCTTCCACATGATTACAGCCACTGCTACTCATAGCGGCCAATTACAGTGTCCACTTTTTCCCTTTTCTTGGATTTGACACCAAAGGTTGGCATCCAATCATGAGAAGAGGCTGTGAGATGGTGCTTTAAGTGAGTTCTTGTATCCATGTGTGAGGCATGAGATGCTTTTCTCAATGTCTTGTGGTCACTTGTAGCCAGAATTATAGAGTTTGAGCAGAATTTATTACATAATTACATGTTATAAATTGCACAATATGACCTGCTAATTAGACTTAATACATTGTGCAAATGAAGTGTTTTACAACTTTATCAAATGAATAAAAATACAAATATTTCTTCACCCTTTTTGCACCTAAAATCCTTTAATCAGCTGGAGTGACAGCTTTTGCAGCTGCCTCCAAGCATCCACACACACAAGCCAAATATGAGATGGTAGTGGAACATCTTGGTGTCCTCATGAACCACATTTGATCAATAATATATATCTCCCAGACATGGTTAACGCTTATGCTATCAGAATTTATGGACATTTTGCCTGATTTCATCCAGAGTTCAAGTCCCCCTGACACTGCGAGCTGTTTTGTTTTCACCCATTGCTGTTTTGTTTTTAATCACAGTTGACTATAAAAAAAAAAAAAACACAGAGATGCAGCCAGATAAATGCACCCACATGTTAAACACATTTCACTGTACAATTGTACTATGTATAACTGTGCATGTGACAAATAAACCTCTTTGAATCTTTGAATCTTTCCTGGTGTGGACAGGCTGTTCATATTATATGGATATGACCCTGGTTCTAGCCATCTTTAGAAGCAGTTGGTCATTAGCATTGACCTGTCCTGTGTTTGTACTTTGTGTTTTAGCTTAGTTTAGCTAGCTTTATTTGATTTAAAGGGACACTAAGTAACTTTTAGCGACGTGGCTCCCCCTACTGTCTCGGAGTACACGTATTATAACACACTGTCGTAAAAACAGTACGCTGTCCCTCACGTCTGTGAAGATTCTCAGTCATCCAGATCATTTTCATTCAAATAAAAGGTTGAAACAAGGCGTCTGGACTTTAGAGTTTTCTTTGAAGACGTTTCTCTGCTTCTCCAACAAACTTCATCAGTTGTCCCGCACCGTGCATGTTTTCAACCAGCTGATCAGAGTAACAGGTACCGACGAATACAAAGCAACATGTCTGTGTTATCAAACATTACAGTAACTTTACAGGAAAAGAACGAAGCGAAAAAAATAATTACTGCCTTATTATTTATTACTGATAACGGCTTGGTGATAATATTACAGGAATCAGCCTCGTCTGAGTTCACTGAAAACTGAAACTTCAAAGCTGAGATAAAACATCAGCGCTTGTACAAATTCCACACAAATATCATAAACTATCAGCGTGTCTGTGTTACTCTTTGAAAGCAGAAACGTTGATCAACGTCTTGATCAACACTGACTCGTGTCGAGTCCTCCCTCACTCGCTCTGAAACTCTTTTCTTCTTCTTTGCTTCATCCGATCATATCCAACGAGAGTTTTCGGTGTATCTCCGTGTTCTCTGCCGTGAAAACATGTTAGCAACAACCGCTAGCTGCTCTATAGCTCTCTGTCTGTATGCTGGAAGCAGAAACACTGTTTGTCGTAAAGTGTTCCAGCGCTCGCTCTGGGAGTCTCCTGGTTGGCGTCCCTGAAGTTGCAAGTGCGTTATTCTCGCTACAGACAGCAGGGTGGATCGAGGGGGTCTTCATTCATCCTGTAATGTGTCATTTTAACATCTACCGGCTTACGAAGATGATTAATTAATATGAAAAAGTTTCTTAGTGTGGCTTTAAATGGGATTTTGTGATAGACCATTCTCTGACTTTGTGCTTCTGTACACTTTGTAGGGATGTTGATGAAGGCAAACCTGCCAAAGAAAAGTCCGATGCTAAAGAGAAGTCTTCTGGGAGCAGAAGAGGAAACCGATACCATCCGTACAAAGACAAACATGGTGGAGAAAAGAAGGGTGCTCATAGAAACCGGGTGTTCATCAGCAATATCCCATATGATATGAAGTGGCAGGCGATTAAAGATCTAATGCGTGAGAAAGGTAATGTCTCCAGTGATGGGGATGGTGTCTCCCTTTCTATCTCTCTTCAGCTCAGTAGAAGTTCTTGACCAATTTTTTTGTTTGTTACCAGATGGTTAGTTTGTAGCTCTCTCTGGATGTATTAAGGAATCAACATAGTGTGATTTTTAGTGTTATTGGAGTTTTAATACATTTTTTTGGACGGACACCAATTTAGTTTGGTTTGATATGTTACGTGAGAAAAGGAAGATGAACTTAGTTATATTGTCACTTGTTATATTGGCATAGTCAGCTCCAAAATGTAACCTCAAACTTGTAGTAGAATTGACAGTTGAATGTTTTTGTTGCATCTGCTGCAAGGTGAATCTTGATTATATGAATGAAAACATTATAATGTTTTTACCATTTGATTATGGGGGTTTCAAGAAGCCTTTTGAAAGGTCAAAGGACAGCTTAAAACTCTCAACTGCAATGAATGGTATCTGTTGACACACTGATCATGTTGAAGTCTTTTGAATTTCCCAGGTTTAATGTAGCTGTGTTTCTCTCTGGCCTTGGCCTTTGGGTGTCTCAGTCACTGCCCCTAAAGGCATGGTGTTGTCTGGTGGGATGTTGGTCTGGGCTGACTGTTGATCATTAATGGGACATCTCCATCTGTAGCGGCATTGCCAAGGCCAACGGCGACTTGAAGACTTGGTGACTTAAATTCCTTTGTTCTTTTGGTATTTTTCCTTTGTATGTCTCATGTAGTTGGTGAGGTTACATACGTGGAGCTCTTTAAGGATGCAGAAGGAAAGTCAAGGGTAAGTGAAGTGGCCAACATGCTGCACGAGGTTTTAAATGCCCTCAGCAGATTCTAATTAATCAAGTGTTCTTTTAGGTTCTGATCTTTTGGGTCTACTGAACTGGAGATATTGTAGGTTGTGTTTCGAGCCTGATAGATGGCTAACGATTGATATCCATTTGAAAGGGAGATGTCCTGTTGATTTTTGGCTAAGTAGCCTAATGAACTCATCTAAGAGTACACCTTTGCTTTTGTTGTTGTCATTTCAATTAGTTTAAAAGTTTGTTTGTTTGGCCATTTTCCAAAGGGAAATGTGGGTTGCGTGATTTGTCTCATTGAATGACCCTCATGTCTCAAAATCTTTTATTTTCCCAATAATTCTGTTTTATGGCAGTTTTCTCTCTAATGCAACAAAAGACCGTGTAGTGTTTTTTATTGTTATCAAATGGCAACATGCATTTTAATGTTAACCATTTTATTTTGTTGAAGTCAAAAATGATTAAGCCTAAATTTGTTATTAACTACTTTGGTACTTATGTCCAGTTCAATACCTTAAAATGTTTTACATATTTTACAATGCACTGGTGTCTGCTAAAATATATTTTACCACAATCTTTAATACAAATGTTTATTTAGTGCTTATTATTACTATTTAATCTTCTTTACAATATACCTGCTGGCTTGACCAGTGGGCAAAATATGGCCAACATGCACTGTAGAGCATAGTTTAAGTATAAGCATGGTGATAGATGAGATTTAAAATGTCCCTGCGGTTTCTTTTGATTTTAACTATATTTTGTTCACTCCTCATATGCCACCTGGACTGCATTGATACTGATTCTGGTCAGGGTTGTGGGTAAGAAATTATTTTTAGTGTCTTAAACATTAAATTTTTTCTTTTCTTTATTGCCTTCATTTACTCATTTGGTGCTCCTGTTTGCCCTACAGTGTGGTTGAGTTCAAAGATGAGGAGTTTGTGAATAAGGCTGTCTTGGCTATGAATAAGCATGACCTGAATGGAAGACGACTCAACATTAAGGAGGTGAGGATCAAAAGTTTACACGTCAGCATTATCTTCACAACAAAAACAGTTTATCTATCTATGTCTATTTTTAATTGCACAGCGATACCAACGCTGTGATGATTATCTTGACGTGTGTTTCATATTTTAGGACCCTGATGGAGAGCATGCCCGTCGTGCACTGCAGCGCATGGGCGTTGGCCCACAGGGAGGCCGATGGCAGGACATGGGCCCTGGTGGGATGAACCTCCCACCCGCGATAGCTAACAACCCCAACATCCCACCTGAGGTCATCCACGCGCTGCAGGCCGGACGACTGGGCAACACAGTGTTTGTGGCTAATGTGAGGACGTATTCATGAACAAATCTAGCTGGTTAAGATCATTGATGTTGATTAAACATATCTGTGTATTTCTGTTTTATAGCTGGATTTCAAGGTGGGCTGGAAGAAGCTGAAGGAGGTGTTCAGCATGGCTGGTGTGGTGAAACGAGCTGATGTAAAGGAGGATAAAGATGGCAAGAGTCGTGGGATGGGAACAGTGACTTTTGAGCAGTCACTGGAGGCTGTGCAAGCTATATGTATCCTTTGAAACAAAATTATTTCAATTTAAATATATATATATCAATACTTCATAGTTTTTACCATAATTTTCTCCTTGACTCTGTACTCAGCTATGTTCAACGGACAGATGCTGTTTGACAGACAGATGCATGTTAAAATGGTATGTTTCTTGATTAATAAATCAGAACTCAAGCTGTGAAAAAAAAAATTAACATTTACTGTTTGCGTTTGTAGGACGAGAAGTCTCTCCCCTCTGATGATTTCCATCAAGCAGAAAAAACACCTCAGTTACCACGTGAGTACATTTAGATCACTTTGTAAATTCAGTATGTCACAGTTGCTGCTGATTCACACATTAAGATGTGATTAAAAAAAATCCAGTCAGGGCTAATGTTGCCACAGTATGCTTTTATTATTTAGAGTTAGTACATTGCAAATCCATCTGTTATTTTTTGTAAAATCAGTACGATTCACATCACATAGTTTAAAGTTTCTTCTTATTTTCCTGTATATTTCTGGCGTAGGTGGTCTAGGTGGTATTGGAATGGGACTGGGGCCAGGAGGGCAGCCTATAAATGCCAACCGTCTGAGCAGTGGAGGTGGTGGAGGCAGCAGCGGCGGCGGCATGGGCTCTATGGGACCTGGAGGTCAGTCACCCTCTTTTAGTTTTGTGGCAGGAAATGCTCACAAATACAGCATACATTATATAATGTTCTGCAGTCTATCTGTATAAGCACACGTTTATTACAGAGAAACAGGTGCACCTCCACTAGTGTGCATATCGTCATCTCATGACAATATTAACGATTATCAATGTCTTACAGTGTTAATGTATTAACTTTCAAGCCTCCTCAATGTTGCTCATGTTTTTACTTTATATTGGTTGAAGAGATAAGACAAGGGGAGCTGCTATCAGCTAATAGGTCTTTTACACTACCAAGTGGCTATTAATGGAATTATATCTCTGTACGTGAGTCAATCCATCATTAACTGATATGGATCTTCTGCCATAGGTATGGATGTTTCTGGTTATGGTGGAATGAACAGACTTAGTGGAGGAGGTAAGCGTTTTTATTGGCTTTATAAAAGTCTATTTTTAAAGGTTGCAGTCATGATCAAATGCTGCTTTTGACAGGAATGAGCAGTGGTGGAGGCTTTGGGGGCATGGAGAGCATGGGCAACATGGGTGGCTTTGGAGGGAGAGACATGTCTTCAGTTGGCAGAATGGGAGGTGAGGGAATAGTTTCACTGAGCAGAGATAAAGTTTGTCTGTGAATTCTAAAATGCACTTTTATTTTCCTGGTAATATGAATGTCGGGTTACTGTTTTTGTGTGTTCAGATATGTACCGGCCAGGAATGGGTGGAATGGATCGGGACTTTGGCCACGGTGACATGCCAATGAACCGAGGATTTGGGGATTCTTTTGGAGGAATGGGTGAGTGTGGTCCTTACATTTTTTTTAACCACCAGGCACAGAGGAGGTTAGGCAGGTTTCTCTGTGTGGTTTGTCTTATCAGTAGAGCTTGGGCTTTTTGTGACAGAGCTCTTGTGTTTTTAGGCTGTTTGTGTTTGATATTGTGCAATATTGTTGCATCATGATTCAATCTAATCGGCACCAACTTGCACTCTTTCCTTTAGGTGGAGGGGGTTTTGGAGGAGGAATGGGCAGTGGTGGCATGGGGCACATGGGGACTGGATTAGGTACAGGAAAAATTCAATCACACCATTTTATAGACTCACAATTTGCACAGTCTTTTAAAAGTAGGAACTGGGTGTCATGACTTGCTGATGGAAGGTATAGGTCTGTCAGATGATTTCTGTACAAATATGTGATCTATATAGAGAATGAATGTATTCGACTTTTTATTGGATTGTCTACTGCTGGCAGTGTTTCCAGTTTTTGAATATTCGTTGTATCTGTGGTACAGTTTTTTTTTTATTTATACATCTGGTTACCGTCTGCACTTACTGTCAAAATAAAGGAAAAAATGCTTAAAGGTATCTTTAAAAAGTATTTGACACAGTTCAGATGGCAGTTTAACCAGGCAATAGCCACTTTGGTTATTTGGCTAGGCATCAAGGTACTTTGTGAATGAACAACAGTTGCTGACAGCTGATGGTACCTGCCATCTGCACTCATTTTTTTCCAGTGTTCATCTGAGAAGCTGCTAACTGAATATTAGGGCATTGATCTTTACTAACAAGACAGGAAACATAACCTCATCGTGACGAAGCAAATCTGTATCAGAATCACTAGTTTTACAGAGAACATCTAGTGTATTAGATTAGATTAGATTCTGTCAAAATAACACCAGCCATTGTTACAGTTATTGATGCATACTGTTGCAAAAAAGATGTGATGATTTTTTCCTTGTTGGGAGACTGAATCCCAGGTGGTGCAAAGTCTGAACCTCCACCTGTATAAACAGTGTCATGATGACATTAGTAGATGATGGCTAATGTTTTTATAGTGGAATATCCTCCTCTACAATGTTTTTGTTGTAGAACTGACCTGAGGCTTTGTTGATCAGGCTCTGCAGCAATACAGTGTGTTACACGTTTATGTGTTTGGCTGCCTGTGACTGATTTTGTATAACTGTGCTTAATTGTAGGTGGCGGGATGGGTAATATGTCCATGGACCGAATGGGTTCCAACTTTGACCGTTTGACTGGCATGTCAGGAATAGACATGAACCGTGGCTTTGGTGGCTTCGGAGGTGGTGGATCAGGTCACATGGGTGGAGGCATGTCTGACAGAGGTTCTGGGTCCAAAGCAGGCTGTCAGATATTTGTTCGAAATGTAAGTTATAAAGCCTTGATCCTGGTGATTTAATCATTATTTTGATGTATATTTCAAACTCTTCCATATGTTGCAGCTGTCATATGATCTGACATGGCAGAAGCTGAAAGAGAAGTTCAGTCACTGTGGTATGTTATTTTTCCCCCCCCCCATGGGCTCAGTGTGACTTTAATATTTAGTGTTTAATTTACAAAGTATTCAAAGCCTTTTCTTCTGACATTTCATCATGACTGATGATCAAACATTCATCAGTGTTTGTCAACACTGCAATCTCAGGCTCAAGTCAGTGCTTATTTTTGTCCACTGCAGGTCAGGTAATGTTTGCAGAAATCAAGATGGAGAATGGAAAGTCAAAGGGATGTGGAACAGTGAGGTTTGATTCTCCGGAGAGCGCTGAGAAGGCCTGCAGGATGATGAATGGAACCAAGATCAATGGCCGAGAGGTGGACGTCCGCATCGATCGCAATGCTTAGAGCTTTTGTAGAAGTTAAGCTAACACACTCACACATTCAGCCCCTTTGCCAATGATCTTTTGTTTTGTTTTAAAAACACAATTACTTCATATCATGTGTCCAATGTTTCTTTTTTTTTTCTTTATATAAACTACATAGCTATTTTATCTTTGTTTTGTAAAACCCTTTTTGTCAGGCAGTCTGTTTGAACAAAATAAACTTTTTAATTTTTAAGCTGGGTGATCGTAAACTCTTCAGAGATCAC
>JAVQJX010161120.1:0-25632 GCA_036025115.1 Ambassis agassizii
ACATTACCAGTGTAAATGCATTGAATTCTTAGAGAAGTCGTGATAAAAGTGAGTTTCCTTCAGTGTGGCTACTAAAGTGGAAGTTACAAACAAAACAAAAATCAACAAAGAAAAACAGGAAATACAATAAAAACTATCAACAAAAAAATAAAAAACGTGATGTACTATGGTAATAATTTTTCGACTTTATTGTCATTTAAGTTATATTTTTAAGAGGATAAATGCGTTGTTATCAGTGAAAAAGTCATAGTGTGGTGTTGACAATGACAAAGTGCTCCGAGTTATTTGGAATATTTGAATGCACCTACCTGCCTGCTCGGTAGATGGCGCTGTCCATCCTCTCAGGGATAAGTGTGTCAGTCCAGTTAAGAGGGGGATAGGCGCATGTCTGCCAGCCTCTGCTGTTCCTCCTGCTCTGCACTATTCAAACCTCTGAGAGGGAAAGCAGTCAGTCTCAGTCTGCGTGTCCGCGCCGCCTGATCTCTGTCTGCTGTTTACGCACCGAAGTCCCGGAGGCACGTAAACGCTGCAGCAGTGTTGGTGCTAGAGATGTCCTGCGAGCAGAATATGGTGAGTCTACTCTTTTCTGTGATTTGCTACTGTAGCCGGAGTGTATGGTGCGTTCACGGTTGTAGCATATCCGAAACTTTCACACTTGACGATCAGCTCGACTGTGCAGATTAAGGTGGTACTGATAGTGTTGCTCTCTGGCGGACCACAGTTTTCAGTCCTTAAATCAGGGTTAATCCTCACAGTTCACTGTTGTTTTTCGCTGCCTGCATGTGAGAGCCTGACTGAACAATATATATATATTTTTTATCTCATGTCACTTCACTGCCATGGTGGTCTCCTCTTCAGTGTTTTAATGTTTGGGCTGCAGCTCACACTCCAGGGTCTCTTTTGATGCACATGAGTTTGGGGACAAAAGCTTACGTCTCTCTCTGTGTGTGTGTGTGTGTGTGTGTGTGTGTGTGTGTGTGTGTGTGTGTGTGTGTGTGTGTGTGTTTGTATGTGGGGAGGGTGCTGATGAGGGGGTGGGAGTCCAGCTCAGTCTTGGGGACTGCCATGCTGTTGTCGTGGAGACCAGAGGCCACAGGTGACCTCTGACCTGAGGACTCATGGAGCGTTGCAGGAAGACTCCTTTTCAGTCTTCTATGGTTATGGGTGTGTGCTGACGTAAGTGAAGGAGCCTGTGTGACAATAGAGAGACAATAGATGTGCAGACTGTTGTTGGAGACGACGTGGTAACCCGGTCCTGTAATTTAGGAATGGATTATAGGAGTATTCAAAGAGGTGATATAGTGTGGTGATCTCTGCTTATTACTGCATGGCAATCACTGAGACAACTTAAGTATTGTTTATAGGTTTAAAGTCACCACAGAAAAATGCATTCGTCCATCTCACCCACAACATGTCACTGAGGTGAGCTGAGGTGAGATATTGTGCAGACGTTTTGCGCGACTCCAAACCCAATAAAGTGTATAAGGTGGAAGTCTTTTAGTGAGTGAATGTGATTCAGGCCAACAAAGTGCTATCAGTGTGTGACTCACTCACTCACTCACTGGTGCCCTATTTTACCTGAGTGGATGTGCTTATTTTTCCTCCTTTTCCTTTACATTGTATTTGCCTGCCATGCTGCATTTTGTTGTAAAGGGTGTGTGTGTGTGTGTGTGTGTGTGTGTGTGTGTGTGTGACTTCTGTAAATGAATCTAAAGTGAGTCCCCTGTTTAAATACTCTTGTTAAATATACAAAAAATGAAAAGGTATTGCCTGAACACATGATGGTCATATTGTTCTTTCCATGTTAAAGTATCCTGATCCTTTTGGGCCATTTTTGACAGCAGTGAATTAGCACAGTCTGTCTCCTCTGTGCTCTCCTCTCAGTGGAATCAGGCCGACAGCTGATGTGATGTCTCTGTTCAGCTGTTTGGGCTCCCAGGGGGTTGACACTCCCCTCTGTGTGTGTGTGTGTGTGTGTGTGAGTGCATACACTTGTCTCCTTAAAGCACTGGCAGCTGATGAAACACTAATTCTGCTGACCATCAGTTGCATGTTGACCATTTGCTTAGTGTTGCCTAAAATACAGATTAGAGAACAGAGAGCAGCAGCACAGTGATGTTGAATTGTTGAATGAATCTTAACCTTTGTACTTCAGTTTGTTCTTGATGTAAGGGTGCAACTTGATTTTTAGCATGTTTAAGTGTACAGCATGTTTTGCGGCAGCATATGTCAGTCATGCGTACTGCACTCTAGCAGATGGTGCAGCGAGCAGAGCATGGTTGTAATGCGATGTGTGTTCCTGAGCAGACCTTTCCCCTCAGGCCAGCCACCTAATCAAACACTAATCAGCCCTTCTTCCTCTCCCTGCATTTACTCTGTCTCCTAAACTCTTCCTCTCCTCTCACCCCATTTTCTCCTAATCTGGAGCTTATCCTGTTACCCCATTCTCTGCTTTCTGCATTCATAGACGCTTTATAGACAAGAAAGGCCATGCCTGATCGCTCTGAGGAGAAAGTGTCATGCTCACACACACACACACACACACACACACACACACACACACACACACACACACACACACACTTACGCTCCTCGCCTTCACTCATCCCTCTGCCTGTGGCTGGCCTGATCCGCTCTCTGGGCCGTCTGTCGCTGCGATTAAACCCTGGCTAGGTTAAGAAAATCACTGTGGGACCTGGTTAGCCGTGCAGGGCTGTCTGCCTACATTCTGGATATAAATGCTGTTACAGCTCAAAGCTATCACTGAAAGGGCCATCAGTACAAACAGAAAGTATTTGTTAAAAAAAAAAGTATTTTTATTTGCTGTGTGACTCTACACCAGATGTTCAGTTGTGTAATTACATTTACCAACCTGTCCACAGTACGACAGCAGCTCAGCTTCACGAAACGCTGATTTCTATAAATTCAGCAAGGTCAAGTTGCACAGGCTCAGAGTGAGATGTTTCTGAATGCTAAAGCTGAGAACACACCCAGGTTAATCATTATCCCCAAGTGGCAGGTGTTTCCTTATGGATGAAGATTGATCTTCTAAAAGCATGTTGCCCACCCTGCCACTTCAAAAGCCAAACGAAACACTCAACCACAATGGCTCATTAAAGCTACACTAGTCAATACTGTTTTTAACTGAAGTTTGTACAGAGGTCAACGGACATTGTAAAAACACTTGTTTAAGAGCGCCTACTTGTACATGAATCAGCCTTATCAATCTTATGTTAAGTATTATGAGGGAAAAGCCATGTCTGTGCATCCATTCATCAACCAGCAACAAACATTGTGCTGGTCATAACTGGTGATCGTTTTTAAGCAGTAGCTTAGCATCGTGGCCAGCAGTCTGTCATAAAATCACAAACAACTTCTGAAAGCCTCCAACTTTCACACCTTCAACTCATTTTAAGTACAGAACATCACAGATTTATTATGTATAACAGTTGCAAGTGCAAGTGTGAGTGAGCATGGGTGGATTTGGCATAATGAGGAGCAAGCTAGGTGGCCCACATGCTCATTTCTGTCAATCAAAATTTCTCATACTGCCAGATGAGCTAGACCTGGTATATATTTAATATTTAATCACCAGGGTTATTCTTGACTGCATGGTTAACTGACCTGCCTCATAATAGTTCATAGTCCTCATGGGACAAACAGGACCCTGTGACCTTCAGAGGGGAGAGGTCTGAGTGCGTAGGAGGCCCGACGGACCTCATACTGTGGCCTTTGTCTCTAAATGCCACCGTTCTCAGAAAGCTGATGGAAACCGTCTTTAACTCTGGCATCAGACTATTGTCTTGTTAACGAAGGTAGCCCCCCCCCCCCCTCCTCCTCCCCCTCGATGAGTCAACTGTGGTGCGTTCAGCTCAGCTCTGCCTTATCGTTTCCTTGTGTTTTTTATTGATCGAGCTTATCTCCCTGTGAGGAGCGCCCTCACTCACCTGCCTTCTATAGATATCAGCAGCAGCGGTTACCCTCTGTATTTGTTTGCGCGGGGAATGAATATGTGCCGTATACTCAGCCCTTGTCTCTTTTATTTTGTCTGAAGAGTTGTAGTGTTGCAGAACAAAAGGCCACGAGTCAAAGGCCTCCTCTGTGAGTGGGCATCGTTGTATTTATATCTGCCTGTACAAGTAGCGGCTCTGTTCTCTGCAGCAGCATTTCAGTGTGCTGTCACAGCCCCTGCTTTTACATGAAATCCGTACGGTGGGGTTTTTTAAAGGTTACGATAATACAACCTGCTTGTGTCACACGGTTCATCGTTACTCTTCTTCTTTCATCTTGTTGTTCGGTAAAGATGACGTCAGATCTGGTTGCAAAACTGGAGAAAAGAGCAAACCTGGCTCTGTTAAAACATTTGTACAATAAGAGATGCCAGTTTTGAAGCTTTAAGGGTTCAGTGACCTTTGGACAGATTAGCTGTTTCTACTGTGCTAAGCTAACTGTATATGCTAAACACAGAGATAAAGTGTTTTGTCTAACAGGCCACTGGCATTACATTTAAACTGATTTTAGGAATCGGTACCTCATGCTAATGCTTCATACTCTATCACATTTTCAAATCTAAAGAACTAACTCCAGGCTGACAGACACTCTAAGCTCAGGATCATGTTGTTTCTCCAGAACCAGACAGCCAGCATGCCTCCTATAGCTGTTTCCGGTAATGTTATTGTCCAGAGGAGCTTAGGCAGAGGAAATGAGTCTAGCACTAGTTGTTGTCTTGTCTAGTTGACTGGTCAGACAGGTACAGTATCTGTAAGCAGGCTCCGACTCGTCTCTCTGTCTGTTACACATTCCTGTTCAGTCTTTATCCTGTCCTCCCATCTTCTGCTGCCATCTTTCTGCTCATCCACACACACATACACACACACCACCTTTACTACTCCTCCAGCCTTCTAGTTAGAAGCAGCTGGGAGTATCTGAGGAATCTGATGGTGGATATGCTATATGGGGCCCAGTACAGTGGCACCTGCTTCTGTCTTGGCTGCATAGCTTTTGATAAGGTTCTCCCCTCTTTTTCATTTTTCAGCTGATTTTCTTCAAATTACTCTCGGCAGGTCATAAAACATCACATTCTTCCTCTGGAATGTCTTTAATGGCTTGCCAATCTCTACATAGCGCATCTCTGGTTGGCAAGGTGCTTTATTAGCTGAGATTCTTGTGTGCCCACCCATTGGTGCCAGCTTTAAGGAGTCCAGATAGCTCCAGTACTCCCATCAGCTCAGCGACCTGCAGCACATGGCGAAGACAGAAGAATGGAGACGCAGCAGAGAACAATGTCCTCTCTCTTCTCCTCCCTCAGATCCCAGCGTCTCTAGGTTGAATTATGCAACATGATATGGTGTAGAACCCGTCCAGTAACCCAGCCTGTGGAATGGAGGCTTACACTCAGACTATTGTCCAGACAGTCCACTCTGACACAGCCCCCACATGCCCTCATTTTCCACTCCTTCCTCATTCGCCCTTGCTTACTTTTTCCTACCCTCATCCTTCTTCCTCTGTCCCTCCCGTCTGCTCTGTAACCTGACTCTAATCCCTCATTATTGTGTTATTATTTGCAAGCAACTAGTGGTGTCTGTCCGCTAAAGCTGGCACTGACATTTCAGCGTAGGGTCTGAATTGAATGTTTCAAAGCTGCTTCATATGTGGGGCTCTTGTTTCTGGAACCAGAGGAACAAGTCTGACCACGCCGTCCCCTGAGAGGGCTCCAAGTGCACAAAGAGACGAGCAGGGAAAGTTGAAGGTGAAAAGGAGACGAGTTGAAATTGGCAAGAACAGCGTGTTGGTTCCTTTCAGTTTTCTATAAAAAAGGTCAATCTCCAGGGATGTGTCCGTCTGTCTCTATTGAAACCATCCTCACACGCAGCTTAAGTTCAGCTTAGTCTCCTATTTAGATCAGTGGCCTGCTGGTCAGTGTATCAAGCACCTCCCTGCTGCCATCACAGGCCGGGAAACAGGAAGTCATGTGGTGTGATAATCAGTAGCGCAGAGAGGGAGAGAAACAGATTGAGCATGGGACTGGGAGCAGAGGAGTGAAGCTTCAGGTGGACAAACACACACAGGTAACTCGTGTTTTTTGTCTTTAATATTTTGTATCTCTGTTCACCTCGTATGAACTTACTTAGAAAAATCACTATAATACAGAAAGTATCTGTGTGACACTAAGCGTCATATATATATATATACAAAAAACTCACCTAACCTGTTTGTGTATACTTTATGGATTCCCTTTGCTGCTGGGAAAGTTGGACTTATTTACATCCCACTACGCCTAATATGCTCTGTGACTTCAAGCTGCATTGTCAAGGAGCAGCTAAGGCTGACTGACAGAAGAGAACAGCAACCTGATTGGTAATTACTGTGTGCACATGCAGGAACGCTTGTTTGAATTGGAATCAGCTTACTTTTTAACTTTCTCTTGGTTGAATGACGTCACACTGAGCCTCAGCCTCCAAAGTCACTCTCAGCACAGAAGAAACATGCTAATTAAGCCTTCGTTATGGAAAACTGGAGCCACGTGGTGCCTTAATAACAAATAGAGGATTATTTGTGTCACCAACTTTCCATTCACTCTTCTGTTGTTATATTTAAATGATTTCTGCTCTGATGCTCTATATGTGTCCCTGGAATTCCCCCTGAGGACGATTCATGACGGATATTCTGTGGTACTCAAGCTGAATAACAACATTTCATTGAACTGCTCCTCTTGTTTCTGACAGTCTCAGGTTTGTTTGTGCTGCCAGAGCTGAAATGTCACGCTATATGTGAACGTTTCCCCAAATGAATGGCTTTTCTTCTTTGTTGTCATTGTAAACTCACAACAGGAAAGTTGTGACCTGATATTCTTGAACAATCAGATTATCTGTGGTTCTCACTGTGCTGCTGACGAACAGCAAACACACACTTTATTTACAGAGAAACTCCACAGGAGGGGAAAGTGCTGATTCTGACTGCAGTGCATCACTGTTTACTTATCTGACCATCTATGCTGCCATCGGCTCTCCTGCTGGTGTTACAGAGCAGATAAGGTCATAGGAATCTGGCTGGGATGTAAAAGTGATGTATCAGTACAGTTTACTTATGCCTAAATAGGAAAGCATTAACATTTTAAGCACACTCGTACAGTGCATGGGTCAATCTGCTGCTGAATGTTGTTTGCTACGCGTTTTCCTCTTTGTGTGTGTGGTCTAACATTGTGTGTGTGTGTGTGGATGGATGCATATTCACTGCAGCTGTTAAGTGGAACAGGTTCAGGTGTGGGTCGATGTGGGAACCACTCGATTTCCATCGCTGTAATCACAGAGCAGTGACTCTTACATGAACCGCTACAGGAAACAAAGAAGCCACAGAGAGAAGAGACCCCCCCCCCCCTCCTCTCCTCCTCCATGCTGTAAAGAATTTAATAAGAAGCTAGACCTCTCATGCTTTTGTCTTTATCAGCTCCATTTATGTCTCACAGGCTGATTATGTGGCTGAATTATCAGCCGTTAAATTGTTGTTGTTGGTCTGTTGTTACCCGAGTGGTTCTCATGGGAACAAAGGTTTTTCAGATGAAAAATGTCCTACAATACAACCCAGAGGGCATCTACATCAGCCTTATCAGTGCTACATGTGTGATGTGATGGTACATTAATAATTAGCCAGAAAGAAATTTTAGGAATGTGCGTTTGTTTCCTCACATCGCTCGGGCTGAACTTCAGCTCCGCTGATAGCAGCAGTTGGCAAACACTGAACAGGCTTTTCTGGATAACAAGGTGATCATAAACCAAACAGGACTTGATCTGGATTCAGGATTAGGTGAAATAAATAGTATGCCTATATTCTGTTTCTTATTTTCTCACAAAGTCCGGTGAAGTTATGTAAAGAAATTACCTTTTACTTTTTCAAATCAGAAAAAGTAAAAACGTGTATGTTCTTATCCAGAATGACGAAACTTTATCGTCATATATTTAACATATATGTCCATCATTAACATCTTATTTAAAGGACTTCAAATCGCTTTGGATGATAAAGTACACTTCATTATTCTACCCAGTCAGCAGCAGTTGGTATCTTTGGCAGGTCTTTGGCAGGTTTTCGCAGCATGGTCTTGTCATTTTACTGACATTCAGTGCCACCGTTACAACTGTAAACTCTATAGAAAGATTGACAGGTGTAGCAACTGTAGGAGAGATTATTTCCTTTAGTTCAACCCCCGGAGTCTGACTCACCATCTCGTGTGTTGTTATTTTTTTTATGTAAAACCTTGAAAATAAGGCATTTTTTAAATGACCTTTGGAATTGAATCATTTCTCATCATATTATGAGGTATATCAGGTTTAACATGTGAAGGGTTAGGCTGTTTAGGCCGACTGGTAGATTAGTATAGTGTTTCTGTTATGACTGAAGGGCAAGTGGATGTCACTTAAAACAACACTGAGGTCAGGTGCTTATCCTCATGCTGCTGCTACTAATCTCTCTTTATCACACACACACACACACACACACACACACACACACACACACACACACACACACACACACATGCAGAGGTTGATTTCATACTAGGATCAGCACAGACCTTCATTTAAACAAAGTTGGGGATTATACAATCAGTCCTTTTTACACACACATGTTTACAAAACAAAAATAGAAAAACCTCTTTGCACATAATCACAATGGGACGTGAACAGGAGTGAAGCTGCTGCTGGATAAATTCTCCCATAAATAACACTAATAACACATCTGGAGTAAGATGAGGACATGTCTTCTCATAATGAAGCAGCTTTACATAACATCAGTCAGATTAGGATCAATAAGGTTCCATGAAACCCTTGTGCAACCAGTTATTCCAGATAACCCCCAACACAGCTAATGTAGCCAGAGCCAGTAATTGAATTCTGTGCAGAAATACAATACTGTAAAGTCAACAGAGGCATTAAAGCCTAAGAACAGCGTGCAGGCTTCACATCAGCAGGCTGACGGATGCAAAGTGAGGAAACACACTGAAGTCTTGACAGCTGATTTAATGGAGTGAGTCCAGAGCAAAGCCATCCAGTCATAATCAGGACTGTGAAACCAGTTTAACTGCAACTTCTCTAAAGCTCGACTTTCTTTTTCTAAAGTTTCTTTTTCTGGCTTTCTTTGAGTGTTTCTCCTCTGGGTCAGTAATAGTTGAAGCTGTAGAGAGTGATTTATCAAAGCAGGCTGCTCAAATCCATCAAAGACTGACAGATTGACAGATAAGACGTGTGTTTGTACATGTATTGTGATGAATACATGTACGAACGTCTTTCCAACACTTTTTGAAAATTTTCCATGTCAAGTGGTTTTATTGCACATGAGGTTTAAAAAGCATATTGAAAAGCTCGGTCATCCTTCGCTACAGAAGCAAAATGAGTGTGACAAGCTGCTCCAGTGTCTCCTCATACAGAGCTGTTCCCCCTGTCAGAACTTGCAGAATGAAACTTCTGTCTGCTCTTAAGTATCTAGCTGCTCAATAGCACCCTGTATCTACAGCTTTGGCTAAATATAACCTTTGACCTCTGCAAAGGCTGCTGTATTCATCATCAATGAATACACACTGGGCCTTCATCTTTAGCACCACCACGACATCCAACCAGCAGTGAATTATGGTCCATGTTTCACGGAAACACTGCTCGTCATCTTGACCTTTTACATCAGGAAAACATGAAACAAGAATCTCCCGGAAGCACTTCAGCTTGAGGCGTCTTTGACCAAATATCCATCTCCATTTATGAGTTGTATGCTGTCAGACTTTACTGATGTATGTTGCTAAATGACACACACAAGAAGAAACCTTTCATGGTCTTGCTTTTTTTCTTTTTCTTCAGAATAGCCCCGGGTCTGCCTGATTGTCTCACATCCATAATGAGTACCCTGCTAACAATTAGAGCCTGGTCATGCCCGTCAGTCAGAGCCACTCTCACACTCATCACACACCAGCATGTAGGCTCAGTCACGGAGTGCATCTCTCTTTTGCTTCACACTCTGTGAAGTTTCCTTCCTGGTGGGCCTCAGGCACAGCTGCTGACACATTTAGACACAATCATATCAGAGGAAAGTGCTTCGAAATTACACGTAGAACCTGCCTCAATTCATTCACGATCAAAATCTAAACGTAAAAACAGAAATGATTTAATAATGCCTTTTGTTCAGGCTAACCTCATTTCATGCCATAAAGACCTTTATCAAAGCAGATGTATTTTGACTTGTCCCCATAGGAAGCACACAGGTGCATTTAATGATAGCATCATCCAGCTCAGGGGAGGTCCTGTTCATGTGCCTGATGGCTGACTCTGATAGCTTAGCAGGGCTTTGACCTCTGCTGTCATCATGGTTTGACTGTTCAAACAGATGGGCTGTGAAGATGTTTTAGTGCTAGAAAATCCTTTATTAACATGTGTGGTCCTTAGAAAGACTCATTCAGGGAGGGCTCAATGGGGCAAAAAAAAAAAAAAATCAAACAAAAAGCGAGCTTTAATAAAAATAAAGCTGAAAAAATGTACTAAAAAGACAATACTGAAATGATCCAAAACCAAAATAACAGCATAAGAAGCAAACAACAGAAACAATGCAGATACAAACAGAGAACAAACGAGACACAGGTGAGAACAATTAGGGCAGGTAATCAAAAATGGAGGAAGTACAACAGACAGAGACACAAACTTTCAAAATAAAACAGGAAACTAAAGCAAGAGGGGGAAATGGGCAGATTTTAAGTGTGACACTGTGACAAAACCTTCTTACAAGGCAGCGGTTCACCATCAAGAAGTGTCCCAGACGGCCTGTCAGGTTATCAGAGTGGATGTGTTCCTGTTGTTCTCTGCAGAATACATTGAATACTAGCGGCTGATTTGATGATCGCTCAATACTGTTTTAAACAAATACCAGCTGTGAAACACCAGCAAGCACAGCTTTGATAGATAGTTATATAACGTAACAGAGTGTGCGCTGTGTGGGAGTTTTAAATGTAACCTGCACAGTTACCCCACAACCGTAAAACAAACTTTGATCATGAACAGAGAAGGGAGAGAGTGTGTGTGTGTGTGTGTGTGTGTGTGTGTGTGTGTGTGTGTGCGCACTGTACATGTGTGTGTTTTTCAGCAATGTGTTGAGTGACCAGCGCACACAGGAGTGTGAGCGAGCGGCCGTGGGAGTGAGCAGCTTTTGTGCATCAAAAACTGACGAGCCTGAGCTTGTGTTCTGTAAAGCATCTTTGGAATTTAGCTTCCCCTCTTCACTGCTCTGTCCCAGCTCTGAGTCTGAAGTCTTCTCTCTTCACGCTCAAGCATTTCATTGAAAGCTTGTTTTTTCACCCTGCATGAGAACTGATTACAATATTTTAGGAGAGATTTCCCCCGAAGCCTTCCTCTTGAAGGCTGTTTTGTTTTCTTTGTGATAGTAGTGAAGTGGTAGTTTCAAGAGGAGTTAAGATATTCTGTGAGGACATCACGTCTTTTGTCTTGTGATGTGCTGCTCTGGATGACTGCACTGCAACACAATTAGTATGTTCATTTTAGAGTCAGTCTGTTCGAAGCGTTCTGCTGGGATCAGAGGATTATAACACACACACCATTTACATTTAAATGAATCACTTACATTCACACCTTTGCCAAACGGGTTTGCTCATCATTAGCAGGTACTTCACAATATACTACTGTAAATATATGACATTGCACAGCTAGCTGCAAAGTCCAAAAGTAGTAGTAGGAAATACTTCCATTGTTCATCAGTTATTTAGGTAGATAAAAGATGACGCCCATGTCCTCCCATTTTTCCGCTCCAACGCTGAGATGCATACCACGCAGTTGGTTTAATAGTGCAGCAGATGCAGGTAAACATGAACACTATAAGAAGGACAGAGAGCAGCAGCTGCACTTTTATGTTTAATCAGAGTTAGCGGCTTCTGAAGGAGCTCGTCACTGCTTTGAAAGACACATAAATCAAGAGCAGACTACTTTTCAATTAGACTATAACTGTTCAAGGCTGCCTGAGAGCGCCGCTTTGATCTGTGCACGCGTGTGTGTGTGTTTGTGAGATTTAAGGAGGTGTGTTACATTTCAGGGCCCCTTGGCTAGTTGAGGATGGGGGGAGGTGGTGGTGGTGGTGGTGGGGGGTTAGCTGTAAATCTTCATGTGTCTCCTGGTCTACTCTGGTCCATAAACTAGAAGGCAATTATGGAAAACAACTGGATGAAACATTTCTTCAGTCCTATAAGATTTGTGGCTGCAGCCTAAAAGGATTTTGACCGTCCTCTATCTGCCCAAAAGGAATAGCTCTGCCTCACTCAGCTCAGCTTCCCGTCAAGCATCGATCGGACTCCTGCGTGTTTGGTTGGTAGATACAAAACACAAACTGTGTACTGTAGCTAAAAATACAGCGTCAGACCTTGACCAGTGGCCATTAGTTTTGGCACACACTCATGATTTATTCATATGTTGTCCAACACATACAAACATGCACCGTCAGCCTGACCTGCCATGACTCACACATTAGGACTTCTTGGCTGAGCAGCACCAGAAGAGAGCACTTGTTCCTATTATATTCATTGAATTCATCATCATTGATTACTAGGCTTATTTTTTTTTCTGGTCCTGAGCACTGTCTGTGTTGTATTGGCTTATTAGGAGCCGGATGCTTTAGTGGAAAGTTTTACATTGGGGGAAATAGAACCTCATGAATATAAACATGAGCAGCTTGGGCTGCTTTGATCTGGGCCTGGCTGAGAGCCCTGACTGGAGTGGGCTGCTCTCAGCTCTCTCTGCTTATGTTAACTATTTGCATAATTGTTATAACTGTTGAGGCCAGCAGTGCAAAGCACTTGATAAATGTGGATTGTATTGGAAGCAAGAGGAGATGCCAGGGTGCCACTGCAGGTGTCTGTTCTTGTACATAAGATATTCACATGTGACAGTGAGAGAGTAATATTACTTTAAGGTAGGAAGTGTGTCATGACTGGGTTGTAAACCGACAGCGAGGTGGCAGGATGGCCCGCGGGGGTAAACCCAGATTTAATCCTCCATGGATGTCTCATAAGTGTATGCCTCTAAATGTTTCCAAAAGCAAGTTTCCACACAAAGTGTGTTTTGCTTGAAATATGTTTCAGATAAGTAATCAGTGGAATGTACGTATGTCCCAGTGTTATTCATTGTAATGCACTTAACAGCACGTACAGACTGAAAGTCTCATATTCATGAGGCTTTGAAGGACACGACTTCAAGCTGATGAATGGTTCTGCTTTGCTTTTTGGTTTATTTTACACAAAGGAATTCAACCAACACAGAGGCAACTGAGAGTGAGTCTGCACTTGCGTGTCGTCCTCTAACAAGCTAAGCAACCGTGTATGGCCTCTGGGTGGTGACACAGGACGAATGCTAACTGGTTGGAACACATAAAGAGGACAGCAAAATTTTCCAAAAGGATAAAAAAAAAAAAAGCCTTTATGACTATGGTCATTTGACAATAAGTATATTACAAATAGCTGCTTACACATTGTGAAAAGAATGTTGGAAATAATAGTCAGAGGCAATCATAAGTATGCAAATAGGTAGTCAAAGAGCTAAAACAAACTAAATGTCCTCTAAGGCTCTTTAACGTCTACCTGCTCTGCTGGTGCCACATCAACACAGAGAGGGACTTTGCCTTTGCCTGCGTCCTGCAGGCCTGCTTGTGTGTTTTATGGTCCTCAGAATGTTTTATGGCTGCCCGGGGTGTTTATGCAGAGGGGAAGAGAGGGGGTCAAAAGGGTGAAATCAATAGTGATCCTTAATGAGGTAGTCTGAAAAGGAGAAAGAGAGGTGGGAAATGCAAGTAAAAAAAAAAAGAGAGAGAGAAAACATGGCAGCCAAAGCTGCAGAGACCCAGGAGCATTTTAGGTGATCTTAAAATACCTCATCAACTGCTTCAGTTTTATTTAAAACGTATTCTTGTCCACAGAGAGTTGCTGCTGTGTCAGGCAATGCGTGTGCGTGATTGTTACATTGGTAACGTGATTTCATGAGAGACGGAACATTTGCAAAGAAAATAAGCTGCCACAGCACTCAGTTAAATTATACCTAATGTGCATTGTTCACCACACGCACATTTTCTCCTTTTTCTCTGAGACCATGAAGTTGTGGTAACTGAACTGGATCTGAGTTACATAACAGTCTTACAATGTGACATATGCTGTCCTACCTCCGACAAACAACATCGCACTCGCGTTTCCCATCATCCTGAGGCACGTTAATATATTGTTGGGAAAAGATAACACACATTTTTTTATTTGACACTTTCTGTGTGAAGGCATCATGTGTAGAGTTTGGTGTCTAGTCTGTTGTGTAGTGAAGCGCTCTGCTGTGATGTTGTCGTAGCTGTGCGGTGAGACAGCTGTCTGTGCAGAAAGAGCACAGCTGATGAGACGTGTGTCCGCTCGTCCTCCATGGGATCAGCATCCACTGGCAGGAGTACAACGGGGGCAGGAGGTGGGGTTTATTTCAGTAATGGAGGGCAGACACACAAAGCAGCACGGTGTTTATGCATGATGCTGTCAGTACTTGTAGTGAAATATGTCACCATAAATACATTGGTACAGAATTTACTGCCTAGCTGCTTCTATTCACAGTCCCTGTGGGTTGAATATGTGTTGACTGGTTATTAGCAAATGTAAATTCACACTACTCACTGCTTAACAAAGAAGGTAAAACATGTTAAATAAAACACATTCAACATAATAATTTGGTTTAAATAGTCTGATTAATCATTTAAATCATTCTTTATGGCATGGTATAATTGGGAAGTGAACTTAAATGACTGTTTTCCAAAAAAGAAGGTACATTTTAAAAGAAAGCCTGTGATAATATGGTGGATCATCATAGCCATCAGCTTGTTATTTACTATAAACAATGCCTTCCCATGCACACTCGGCTTATTCTCTGTTTGTGTCTTTTTTTTTCTTCTTTTACAGGGCACCTTACCTCCTCGCAGAGCCTTGTAATCAATGGCAACTTCAGTCCAGACTCTTCCTCTGACCCGTGGCCCCAGCAAAAATTTCCGCAGCCCTTTCCCAGCCCCCCCCCTGTCTCCACGCTGCGGCATGGGAAGCGTAGGCAGTCTGGTGGAGAGGCCAGATGTGTCTCCGACTAAAAGTAACCGCGCAGTGCCACAGGTTAGACCCAAACAGAGCAACGGCCTCCTGAAGAAAGGCTTCACCCAGAGAGAGCTCCTGAACTACCTCAACATCACCAGGTGGGCACATCTCACACAAACACAACAGGTTTTCTGTAAGGTCCTATAAAACATGACGAGGCTTGACCCCAGCTCTGCGTTTCCAAACAGAAAAGAGCCCAAAGCGAGTCCAAGCGGTGACAACAAGAAGGACCTGATCTCCGGTCTCAGCTCTGGCGGCGGCCGCGAGGAAGACGACGTTTACGCCAAAGTCTACCACAAAGACGGCACGGAAATAGATCTGACGAAGAACTCGCTGCCGAGTGGGAGCAAGTACGAAAAGGTGAATAGGAAATAAATACGACGTCTGAAAAGGTGGAATTTATCTTATTTGGGAAAATGTGGGAGATATAAATGATACACAAGAGGCTGCTGTAGAGCTGTGGTAAATGGATCAGTATCACATTTATAACCGTTCCCAACATAAATCAGCCTCAGACGCCTTCCAGCTCACCAGCACTGATTGAGAATCTGCCACTTGCTGTGTTGTGAATTTACTGCAGCAATCAAAACATCATCTTTTTTTTTCCTGCGGGAACTGATCAATGCTAAGAACATAGAGGACGGAATAGTATTGATTTGATAGAAGAAAAAAAATGTGATGTTGCACAACCTCCTCTGCAGAGACGTCTTTTCCGTCTCATCCTTCTTGCTGCTCCTTCTCTTAGGCTCGTTTCAGGTCTTCAGCTTTCAAGCCCGTTACTCCAAAAAACTTCAGCTCCATGCAAAACCTCTATCCATCCTCCAAGTCAGAGGACGTGGATCATGGACTCTCCAATGGACTGCATAGAGCGTATGCTCATGTTCCTAAAGCTGTCTCCACCTCCTCGTCTTCCTCATCACCTTCTCGCCATGGAGGACTAACATCGGGATGTAACAAGGTCCATTAACACTGTTTGTCAGCTGCTTTACCTCGCCGATCTTTTTCTAAAGGAAAATAGTTTTCTTGCATGCACATTGATCACAACCAACCTAAAATTAAACACTCTATCAACATAACAGTGATGAATAACCATGTAATTATGACGGCGTAGGCCCTCTCCTCTGTGCGTGGGATGAGCCAGGAGGATGATAACCTGTCAGACTCGGGCCATAACTCCATGAGCAGCCTGCCGCCGTACCGGCCTCCTTTCCGCCCACACCTGGCTCACATCAGGTCTGCTGCTGCATTAGTTTCCTTAACTATTCTTTCTATTCAAAAGTTCCTATTTTTCATAGTTAATGACTGTGTGGGTAGATACAATAAAAGAGATTGTAATGGTGTCTCTGGTTTAGTGCATCTATGGGACACATCAACACCATCGGCTCCCTGGATCGCACCTCTCTCGGTGTGAAGGCTGTGGGGTCAGGGGGCGTGGCTATAGGGGAGATGGCGTGTCGAAGTATGGCGGCTCTGAGCCGTCTGGCTCCATATGCGGGGGACGCTCCGCCGCCTTATGAATGGACGCTCTCTCTCTCGGTGGAGGAAGTGGTGAGTGCAGAGCGGATAGACGGACGGACGGACGATTTACAGGTTGCAGAGTGATTCACGCTGTTCTCTCTTCCAGGTGCGCGATCTGGAGGAGCGCCTGGTGGAGAAAGAACACGAACTCAAACAGATGAAAAGAAACCTGGACGAGAGCGAGGGCGCCATCGCTCAGGTGAATCTCATTATTTCGTGCTTTGACATCAGTCTATACATCCGCTTGCCTTCTCTTTTTGAAGTCTGACCCCCCCATACCCCGTCCCCCCCCCCCCCATCTGCTCACGGCATGCAGGTGTTTGAAGGGAAGCAGCGTCTGTGGGAGAAAGAGGTGGAGGAGCTGAAGCGCCTCTATGCTGCTAAGCTGCGTCAGGTCTCCCAACACGCCCAGCGCTCCCAGCGCAGCTTGCAGTTACAGCTGTTTAAGGCCCAGCAGGAGAAGAACCGGCTGCAGGAGGAGCTCGACAGCCTGAAAAGGGAAAGGAACCATGAGTCTGGAGCCGTCCCGAAGAGGACCAGCCCCACACTGGAGGAGACACAATGGGAGGTGAGGACACAAGAGCGGTGACAAGATAACTGAATTCCCAAGTGAAGGTTCGCAGACTTTGTTAACCCCTTGTTTTTCATGACTGTCACCCTCCAGGTTTGTCAGAAGTCAGGGGAGATCTCCTTGTTGAAACAGCAGCTGAGGGACTCCCAGGCAGAGGTAACTCAGAAGCTGAGTGAGATCTTCCAGCTGAAGACACAACTCAGGGAGACGCGAGCAGAGCTGCGGAACAGGGAGGACCAGATCGATGCTCTGAAGCTCATTCTTCAAGGGACACAGCGCCGCGGACACTCCTCTCAGACTGCACATGAAGACGGGAAAGCAGCGGAAGAAAATCCATCAGCCGGGGCGACAGGTAGTTTTCTTCGGCCAATAGAGGATTTGAAGTAAAAACTTTCTATCTAGAAGTGTTGATAGTTAAAGTTTGAGACCTACTTAAACAGATGCGTGTTAAATATTAAAACCAAGGGAGACATCTATATGTGGGTGTCTTTGCCACTCAGCAGGCACTTGTCTGGGTTATTTTGAGTTAGGACATTTTCATATACTGGGACTCAAAATCAGGTTATTTGAGCAACCAGGTCAAGAGCAGAGTACCCCGAGCGTTTAAGGGGGAGCCAGTGTTTTTCATTACGTTCCCCTCACAGCTCTGTAGTTGAAGCCATGTGAACCTTTTTCCTTGCAGGAGGATGCGGAGGCCCCGTTGAGGAGCGTCTGCGCGCCGAACTGCTGCTGGAGCGACGCCAGAGCGAGGCCCAGGCCATGGCTTTCGAGGAAGAGAGGCGCACATGGCAGACAGAAAAGGACAAGGTCATCCGCTACCAGAAGGAGCTGCAGGCCAGCTACTTAGAGATGTACCACCGCAATGAAGCCCTGGAGAGGGAACTGCACCAGCTGAGGACGGGGAGAGAACAAGGAGGAGGAGGAGGAAGCAGAAATGGGACATTAGAAAGAGAAGTTCCAGAGCTCAGGAGTGAAAAACAAGAGGACACACCTTCCCCTGGTCTGCCGTGGATAGAGAGAATTGAATCATCGGAAATTTGAATGTGACTTGTTTGCAATGCAAACTGTTTCTAATGGACAGCATCTATAGAAGACCATGACTCCAGGAAAAAGACAGACAAAATAAATGGTAAAATAAGTAAGATAGTGACTCAAAATCATACGTAAAAAAGCAAAAGACTTAATTGTAAGAACTGAATTATGACTTATGGTACGATTATTCAACGTTAAGTTGCATTTTTTTTATTTACAGCTAATGTAAATTTTGACAAAGTAAAAATGAAGAGATGAATTCAAGTCACAGATTTATGAATTAACGTATCTTTATTCTGGCAGAAATATGCTTCCTATCCATTCTTCTTTCTCTCCTTGTCGGCTGTTTGATGCCCTTATTTTGCAAAGACTGAACTCCCACTCTCTTTATAGAGCACACTAAGGCTGAGGGTCACCATGTTTATCCTCAACACAGGAGCTACATCAAGTCCTGTTCCGAGATGGGATAAACCTGTAAATGAGCACACTGACATGCTGTTTGTGTACAGTTCTTTGGTTTTGAGCTGCTGTAAACTGTTGTTGGTACTCAGAGCATTCACATGTATGTACATCAGCACCTGTTCAGATAAATGGATTCAGGGTTTTCATTGGCTCTGGGTGGAAAGCTGCATCTCTGGGTTAAGTATGGAGGATTAAAGTTGTGTGGTGCCAAGGTTATGAATGCAAGAAAACTGTGTAAACTAACATATATTTTTGTCCCATTCAATATCCAGTCAGGTGAAATCTATATATTTTGTACATATTTTCTGTTTGTTTGGCCCTTTGTCATTGAGCATACTGCTGTCTTTAAATGTGCATACCTCCACTAGATATGGATTATGATTGCCCTGCTTGCGATTTGTTGCACATACAGTGACATCAAATGCATGACCTAGGTGAAAAGTCGTTGTATTGTTTATGATTAATATATGAACACTCAAAAGCCAGCTCTCAATCGACCTTTCAACATACTGTGACTATTCTGTACTTACTGGAATTAAAACCATATGATATATATTTGTTTATTCATTTTGTGTAGAGCAATACAGTTTTGGGTTTTTTTTTCTCCACTGTTTTAGCCTGAATGTAACTGCCAGACGTGTGAATGACGGCACTGGAAGAAGGACTCAGACATCTGCCTGCTCTGGTGAGGCTTAAAAATCTCTACAGAACATACAAATAAAACCCAAGCACAGAATGAACAGAGCAGTGCAGGCTTTTGGGACTAATGTGGCTTTTAGAGGTTTAGCCTTGGATCCTTTTCTCAGCCTCACCCTGCTCTACCCCAGTCGGCCCTCACATACCATCTCCTGCAGCAAGAGGTGGAAGGTCAGATGAGACAGAAACATACTGAGGATCTGTGTTTGCTCAAGAAAATAAAAAAGCACTTCTATGGAAACCATCAAATCTACAAGCAAGAGCAGAATGCCAAGTGAATCTTGGCAAGGATTAAGGTTTAACACTTTTTTCTGCTATGAAAAAAGAAATATAAATATATATAAAAAAACACTGAGTCCATATTGCAGGTTTATTTTTTATGCAGGGTCATAATCTGAATACATGTGAGCTGCAGCTGACTCACGAGGTCTTTACCTTGGCATTTAAAACATTATATAAACTGGGGCTTAATATAACTGCACATTTCCAGAGAGGCCGAGTGATTTACTGAAGTGGGAAGAGAAGAGATTTTTACCTCTCACATGTAGGAGTGTTACAGCACTGAATGCCATCAGTGCTATTTGTCTGATCAAGTAACATGATGCTTAAATATGAGGAAATAAATTGTGAATTAAAATCATCGCTGCTTCTTAAAGTCAAATTAAAACCTCTCAGGACGTTAAAAAAAAACAAGAATTTGTAGACCTAATAATAGAGGAACAGCGCCCCCAAGTGGCAACAAGAGGAAGCATTACAGTATGAGCAAACCAGCACCATATTGTCACTACAAGCCTCCAAAATTGACTGGAGTATAAATTTTTTTTTAATTATTATTTTAATTTCAGATGCAAGTATATGAAACATGTTAGGAGGAGGAGAAATATTTACAGTAAAAGTTGCATAACACACAAAAGCAGGAAATGCAAACATTCAGCAAAATGAATAGGACAGAGGTACGAAGCGCTAGCAGTCTATCTGAAGGGATGCTCAAAGAAGCCATGAATGATTGTCAACCAAAGAGGGAAACGAAGAGTGGAAACTACACAAAACATGGAAACCCAAATGAGCAGTGTGATGCTGCACTGTCTGTGTGTGAGCAAAGCTGGTGCCGGGTTTGATGAAAAGAAAAGAAAAACGAGTTTGCCTCACTAGAGCGTGAGGTGACATCACCATTTTAAAGAGAACACCAGGAACTATTAACACTGACCATCTAACAGACTGTGATGTAACATCCAAATGCATTGGATGTTGTATGCCAACACACTGACAGATTGAATTCATATATACAAACTCCAATAAGTCCCCACGACTATCAGCGTCAATAGTGAAATGGGTGTAATCTTCTATCAGGATATATAAAATGTACAACCTTAATATTAATAATGCAAAGTGTGGTATGACCTGTAACAATGAGCCCTGAGGAAATGTATGAATTTTAATGTTACTTCTCTGAATCAATCTCAAATAAATGCTGCAGAGGCATTTTAAATATTGAACAGCCACAATGATCATCACACACACACACACACACACACACACACCATCAACGACAAGTAAAGCTTAATCACAAGCCTACAGTCACTGTAAGTTAGACCATACGGCTACCATCATACCTATTCACGTCTCGAAATCACATGGCATGCAAGCTTACAGGATACAGAGTGCGGCGCAGGGTGAAAAGATGGCAAAACCGTAGTGTGAGCTGCTGTCATGGTGCAGTGTTGGCTGTTCAGTTTGCTGCTTTTACATGAGTGGAAGCTGTGATGGAAAAATAGGAACTAAAACACATTTCACAGTTGTATATATTTTTGTTTGCTTTTTGTTGAGTTTGTTAAATACATACATAGAACAAGACAAAATGCTTCAATAATGAGGAAAATCTTGCTGGTGCAGTCAGTCACAACAAAAAAAAAAAAGAAAAAAGAAAAAAAACTGTTTCGCCGTTTATGAATCAGTTGTTCTGCTGATCAAACGGATGCATCAGCTTACTTTTCAAGCTACTTGAGGCCTTTATTACATTAAGGAGGAGTAATGGGTAACAATCAAGGTAGACCTCCACAGTTCCCTTCACCGGCAAATAATAAACCTTCAACATAGTCTGTTAATCTGTGAGATTTCCTGTGTATAATAATAGATATTTATTACCATCCTGAATTCAGAAACTGCTTATCTATACCATTTACCACTCTACACCCACCCATTCATATTCTCATTCCACTGCTTCTGTCCAAAAAGCAGAAAAAAATGATAAAGCTGAGAAAACACTGTAAAGTATTACATATCTTAGAAAGATAAGCCTATAACTCTGCAGGCATTTGCAAATGAGTTTCAACAAATGATCCTTTTTCAGAGGTGCTTCTTTGTGAGGATGCTCTCATAGCTGACGAACTCCTCACTCTACTACAAGTTTTCGTTGGACCATCCCAGCCAGACGCTGTATATATATATATTTCATATAGTTGTAAGGTCCAGGGTGGGTCATAGGATGGCCAAAGCTGTCCAGAGGAGCACTGGGATAAAACCTTAATGCAATACAATAAACAGGCCAAGAGGCCAGAGACAGGGGAGAAAAAAGGGCCAGAGCAAATGGTCCTGGAAATGCAGGAGCTCCAGGTGACTTCATCTTGACAAGGAGCGTGTGTGGTATCAAAAGTAAATCTGCTTGGCATGTGAAGGATTCTGCTCCATGGGGCAGTACGGGCATTTCAACCTGAGGATGAACACATGGAGGAACAGGATCTTATTTGTTTGAACTTCATGATTCATTTTTACCCATTAGAAAGGCACTTGTTCACAACAATATTGGAGGGGTGGGCGGGTGCTTAATGAAGTGTCTGGCAAGTGTATTTATGTATTTGCATATAAAATACTAATATCTATAAAATCACACTACTTTGCTGACTTACTTCCCAGCGTTAGTGAGTTTGTTGAGTGCATCTCTGGAGATGACGTGGCCGCAGATAAGCTTCATGGGAGGATTACTCTCTGAGGTCTGCTGCCGAAGAATCGGACAGGCGAACACAGAATGGTACCAGCACTTCTTCCCAAGGTCAATTTCAATCTACAAGTACAGACAAAGGTGAAATCGCTCAAGGTTCAAAAAGGGTGATGAATCAAACAATGAATACAATTTTACTATGGACTTACAGGCAACTCATCTTTGTGCGTCCAGACTCCACTGCATTGTCTCTGCTCGATCACCTGTTTGATGTTCATCAGCACTGGTAAGGCCATGCATCCTGATGCAAAACTGCAGAGAAATCAACATGGCAGTATTATTTCACTTTGACTGTGGATGAAAAGAATTCAACTGAATCAGATACAAGGCCTAAAGTACGTTTTTTTAATTTCTTCTAACCTGACACTTAGTGGAGACTCTACAGAGAGGCCCAGTAAAGCACAGGCATCCCTGGTGAAGATGTTGCATATCTCCGCCCACTGATCCGTCTCCAGCAGACTGCGGTACGGCGAGTTATCAATGCCGTGACGTAGGTACACCAGACTGCCCATCAGGATCTGTATATCTGAAATCAGTTGTGAAAAATGAACAAAATGACATGTTCTTTTTATTATTATTTGTGTCAGCAATGGCATCACAATGACCTGTACCTCTCTGGTGTTGAGAGGCAAAGGGCTGGAAGTGCCTGGCATATTGCAGTGCCTGCATTTGATTGCCGATTCCTCCACTGAGCAGGCTGATGAAGTACAAGCGGTGCAATTTGAACTCTAAACTGCTGTTTAGGTCCAGAAGGCGCTGCCGATTTGTGACGGCCCATCTAAGCAGGTACAAAAACAAGAAAGTACGGTCAAGTACTGTCTGCCAACACTCACGATTTTAAAGACACAAACAGGCATGAATGAATCTACAAATATACAGACAGACAACATACTCTAATGCTGGCCTAAGGTCTTGCATCCTCAGAGCTTCAAGGATCCTGTTTAGCTCCAGGAAAGGCTGCTTCATACTCATGTCTATCACTACACCAGACTCCTACAAAACAGACAAACAAAAAAATATTTCAATAATTAACTTCAGTGAAATTCAGACTCAATTACATTTTCATTTCAAAAATGTTGCTTACGCACATTTGCATTGGTATATTTCATAAGGAAATCATGGCAAAGTCTTTCACATCACATACAAATCCAGTACCTGACAGAGGTCCTCTGCTACACTGAGCATTCCTTGTCTGTACAGATGCTCCACAATGGTTTCACTCAGGTACTTCTGTCTTTCTGGGGTGTCCCACACTGTCTCTGCCACCACAGCACTGATCTCTGCATCAAAATTCTACAGAGAAAAATGTCAGAAGTGACCTAAATGTACACTAAATAATGAATGTTAAAGAAAAGAAAATGGCCTCACCCTGTCAATGGCTTTGCCAACTTTGGACACACTGCCATGGATGTCCTTATGTCGAGAGGCTAACATCTGCACTGTTTCTTTGATATTCTTACAACACTGGGCCATAGTCTGGAATAGGACTGATAAATCTGCATCCTGTACTCCTGTTAGAGAGCAAAACATATCTCTGAGTACGTCAAAAAAAAAAAACATGTGCCAAATGAGTTAATAATAAAACTTAATATTCCATGTCACTAGTTCTCAGTTTTTGCCTTACCAAAAGCTACAAGCTGCCCTCGTATCTCACAGACACTGCGCAGGAGTTCGTCTAGCCTCTCCTCAGACTGATGGCCGTACATTACAAAGCGGTGGAGCACCTTCTCAAGCTCCCGCTCCACACATGCACACTGTTCCATGATTCAGACTGGAACACACACAACACCTAGATTTAAGAAAGAAGAAAAAAAAAAAACACACATTGGAGCAATTATTATTAACTTTCCATTTTTTCCTCAAGTGACTTACATGCAACTGACCAACATACAGTAAATGGGACATTTGACATTAAAAAAAGTCTTAATTTTATAAACACAATATTTCAGTCAAACTGTTATGAACATATCTGGAAATTGTGGGCATACAGAAAATAATTCTTGAGACCTAGTTAGCCATAACGCTTCAATCTTGTTCCCAGCAAGATTTCAAACTCTTACACAAACTGTCTGTCCACTGTCACACAGCCGCCTAGAACAACCTGGAGCTTAACCACTGTGATGCGGTAAAAGACCTCTGACAACGGGCGGCTTTAAAAAGATAAACGAAGAAAAAGAAATGCACTCAGTGCTGATGTCATTAAAAGTTTACCCTCGTATGGCTCCAACACTGCTAACAACTAGAAAGGCCTGAACCATATGAACCACGGGCACACAGCGGCCTGCTGTTTACTGCACCAGGCAACGTTAGCATCTCAAATATATAAGAGTACTCGCTCCAAGTAACGAAGGAAAACGGCGACCAATATCTTTATTCTGCATACAGATGTTACAATTTATTGTTATATGTAGCTTTTCTGTAACTCAGAGCCTGTAAGACGAATAGAAAATGTCCATCTACGGCGAAGAGCTAACCCCATTGACGTTATTATAAATGTATATTTTAACATTAAAATGTCAGGTTTCGTTTGTTTCTATCGTTATCTAACAACTATGCACACGAGGTACTACACACATATATAACATGTATACAGATTTTTTTTTGAAAAAAAAAATAAAGCGTCGCACAGCTAACATAAACAAACGGCCTCACGGCGGCTACAAAAGCTCGCCACTGCGAGCAGCTAGTTAGCTAGTAGATGTTAGCCAACTGCTGGCTGACAAGGCCCAAACAAATTAGGAAGAGAATGACAACTGGTTTATCTTCGTCGTTTTGATTTACATTAACATTTAAAACAAGTGTCGCGGCGCAATTAAATCTGTGGGATATATACGGGTAAAAAACACTTACCTATCGTGCTAATTAGTTAGCAAACATTAGCGTTAGCCACTTGCCTGTTATGGCAACACTCCACCAACAGTCGTAATGCGGAACTTCCGGTGTCGCATCTAGTGTTAACTGGGCATGTCAAAATAAAAGTCCTTTTTCCTTAGCTAAATCTGTATCAATTGTAGCATTTTGTAACACTGTCCCATGTCCCAGGGTTTCCGGGCTGTCACTGTTTTGTTGCATTCAGTTCTGTTTGAATTTACTAAATCCACAAAATGTAAATGTTTAAGAACATAAACTAAAATTGTCATCACTAAAATCTAATCTATTGGAGATGTGTTTTGTCTGTAACTGTAACTTTATTTATAACACACTTTAAAACAACAAGAG
>JAVQJX010161195.1:0-10277 GCA_036025115.1 Ambassis agassizii
CAGAAACATCAAAGCCCACACCAACAGACTGAAACACAGCTTCTTCCCCAGAGCTGTGAAACTAAACCCCTGCAGACTGGCAGACACAGTCAGACTGCACTTTAGGACAATATGCTGCAATATGTGGATATTTTCCATGACAGTCACTTTAAACACTTTAAATACTTGATTTCATTTGCACTGTACCTTTTATCCCATTTTATTCCTTTTTGCCTTATTTCCTTTGTTACTTTTTCTTTTATATTATATTTTTATTTTTTATATTTATCTCGAGATATATTGCCTTTTATTTGGATGTACTACAGTGTGCCTTTTAAGCCGAGAACTTCTGAAACAAAATTTCGTTGTGCCATGCATAATGACAATAAAGATTCTTGATTCTTGATACCGACCAGTTGCCTTGACTTCACATATGATTAAGTCACTGGAGAGGCTGGTCCTGAAACACCTTCGTGCTGTGGTGGAGCCATCACTGGACCCCCTGCAGTTTGCTTACCAGCCTCATATTGGAGTAGAGCATGCTATCATCTACCTGCTGCACAGAGCCCACACCTACCTGGAGGAGGCTGGGAACACTGTGAGAATTATGTTCTTTGATTTCTCCAGTGCATTCAACACTGTGCAACCTGTCCTCTTGAGGAAGATGCTCCTGGACATACAGGTGGATACCACTCTCATCATCTGGAAACCAACTACCTCACAGATCAACCACAGTACTCTCTCCATTTCTGTTCTCTATACCACAGTATTCTCTCCATTTCTGTTCTCTGTACATCGGATTTCAGGCACTCTACACAGACCTGTCATCTGCAGAAGTTCTCAGATGACTGCCATTGTAGGCTGTACCAGCAGAGGTTGGGAGGCGGAGTATTGGAATATGGTAAACAGCTTTCTGGAGTGGTGTGGACAGAACCACCTGCAGCTCATTAAATTAGTTGTGCAGAGGCAATGACCACAACTGAGTTTTCAGTTTCAGTCTCGCACACAACAGAAAATACTCTAATTCTGGTGAATAATGAAATAGAGACCTTGGCCGGCCAGCAGGTTGTATTTCTTTGCCAGGAAAGGTCAATCAAGCACACAAGCAGGTTGAGTGAGAAAAACCCCGACAATCGGGAGATGTAGGACAGGTAACCCCCCCCCCAATTAATGGCACCTCTCCATCAGACAGGCACCGACCCCCTGTGGTGTGTGTCGGGATTTCCTGCTTTCCCAGGAACCATCAATAGATATGCATATCACATTACAAGACAGAGGGGGGCTCCATGCCTGGGTGAAGACAAAAGCTAAGGTGTTAAAACAAATGTTGGAGGAAGTTGCAGCATTTTTAGATTTTTCCATTACAATTCCTCCCTTTTGATTAATCCCTATAATAAAATGAGCTAAAATTAAGGTAAACCAAAATAAAATAATCCCAACTTCATCTGACACATTATTTCGCATTGATTTTCAAAATATGTCATCATGGCAATTGTTCAGAAGAGAGAAGGAAAGAAACAAAAGAGAAGAATGTTCATAGAAGTCATCATCAGAGTCTGAACTGGGGTAATCCAGAAAGTGAAATGAGGCTGAATTTTAATTGGACAGGTGACAGGATTTGTAGGTATAGGCCTCTATCAGCCTTGCCGAACATGATGGGATCAGGATCAGATGGTGCATGGTGTGGGCTTATCTGTAGGACGTTCCTGTACACTCCGACAGTTGGCATGTTTGCAATGTCACAGTCAAAAAGCCAAATACAGACAAAGTGGGGGAGCGAGAGTGGAGCTGCGGTGGGCAGGCAGTCGCGGAAATGTAAAGTTCACGCTGTGATACGCCGTCTGCCTTTCAGTCGAAGCCAATAACGCCCATAATCATGTGTAATTTTAAATCGGAGTTTAAGTTTTCAATTGAGGCCAGAACCGTTTTTTGTACCAGGCTGTAAACATGTTTATTTATGCTGTGTAGTTGGTGATTTTAACATGGGAGTCTATGGGAAATGACTCGCTTTTGGAGCCAACCCCCAGCAGCTGCTGTGTGAACTACGAGTTTTAGCACTTCCGCATGGGCTTCAAGTCTTGGCCCTGGAGGTTGCTGCTTGGATGGAACTCATGGAGTGGAAGCTGATGGTGGAATGGCTGCCTTCACCTGCTGAGAGATTAGTTATTAAATAAGTTATTTTGTAATACTGCAACATGGGCATCAAGGCCGGTGGAGGGGAGTGGCCCTTACAGGCTCCACTCCTTAGGATGAAGGTCTGTCAAAAAGAATTTCAAAGGGACTCATGTCAACTCTGGGCCTTTTTTTCCTATTCTCATGTGTATTAGGACAACAGGCAGAGCCTTTGTTCATGTTTCCTTTAATTCCAGAGTGCCCTTTTCTCATTCAACAGCACCTCCACTGACAAGGTGATAGGTATAATGTCTGCTGCTGGCGACAGTTTTATAAACTCCATCATGTAGCTGATTGGGATGGTCTCTCTGGTGGTGGGTGTGCGGCGTGTGTGATTGTTTGGATTTTACCTGCATCATGTGTTGCAGAAATCATACATGATCAACAAGACTTCTTTGATGAACCAGTGTTGAGTTATGGCTTCCAACATTCCCCCCTTGACAATACCAATATGTCAATTTTGCAAGGTGGGAGAGAAATGTTTAGACAGGTGGACCAGGTTTGTTATGTGGTCCCCACCACACTGCATCTTCTTTTATGGACTGTACTGCTGATAGGAACACAGTAATGTACCTGTCTGTCATTTCGTGTGGGAGAGAGGGTGACAGGGTTAAAAGGCAGCAGCCTCCAGAAATATTATGGGTTCTGATGTTACTCTCTTGCTTCCATATTTTAATTAAACAAACATTTTCTCATCTCTCCACCTCTTTTCAGCAGCCACCACAGACATGAGGCATCTTGGGAGATCTGCAGTCACTGGATCCGGCTTTGAAGGAAAATAACCTACAGAGTGTAGTTTATTTCAATGTTCCTGTAACAAAACAAAAGTTGTTAATCCATTTTCTCATCTACCCAGACCCAAAGTTGGTGCGGTCTATAAGGCAAGTAGGGCAAGGAGGTCTGTAAGACAGGCTTCGGGTTGGTGAAAAATTGTTTCAAGAGCGCATGTGATGTTATCTTGCGATTGTAGACGTCTGCCATAAATGAGGAAGACGAGCGAAGCTTCAAAAATGGCATCATTTGAAAAGAATTGTCTACAATAACAGCACATGCCAAGAAAACAACTTTTTCCTGGACAAGCAGAAGTTTAGACAAGATGAGCCAGATGTTTCAAGATGTCAACAATAACTGCAGCAACGTAGTGCCTGTAGATGCCTGGAGAGAGATTCAAGACTTACAGGGACAATGGCACAAGCAAGTGAATGTGTAGCCTTGGCCATTTAAGGTGAAAGCAAAATTAACATTCAGGATGAATTGGATGAACAGCCCTCAGTGTCTTAAGGATCTCCTGTAGGCCTGTTCTTTTGAAAATGAAAAAAAAGGAAATGGATTTAAAAAAAAACAAAGTGAACAAAAAAACACTTAGAAACGTTTGTAGGTACCAGCTGCATTGTTCTTTGAGTGTGCACACGATCAGATGTTTCTTACAAATTAGCAGTGCGCTGACATGTTGTTACTGGGCCCAAATCTTTTTAGATATCTGATGTGAGGTAGATGTAGATCTGAATAGTGCATAACATTGGACTGGTGTGAGAGAGACTGACACAGCACATTTATGTTGTGTTCAATAAATGTGTGTTCATGTGAGATTGTGTAATGTCTCTCTCCGACCAACTTTCCTCATATGGCTCATCAGGTCCTGTTGACACATAAGAGTTGCAATGCATGTCCTCTGGTGTCATAAGGTCTATTGTAGCTGTTAACACATTTTCTGGCTTCTTTAACAAGCTCAGAAGAAGTCATTGATATACACGCCTGAGGTTTGGTAACAAGGTGTGAAAAATTTGGTTCCAGATTGGGGAACCTTTGAACTTTCACACCTTCTGGGTTGAATTCAGACGATGGCCGAATTTGCACATGAAGTCCACCATGAGGCTCATGGGACAGACTTCTGAGAGCAAGAATGCATGTTTGAAGTTTGTGTTTGACTCAATCCACACTTTTGAGTGGGATGGTATTCTTCTCTATAGGTGTTTGACCTAATGAACCACAGAGTACACAAAATCTCTAATTAATTCAGGGTTTTTGAATTCTAAATCTTATCACAGAATGTGTGGCTTCTCAGTCATCTAACGATAAACAACAATCTGATATGTACTGAACATATGTACAATAGTTGTGCATCTATCTTAATACCGGAGATCTCAAACTCACTTGACACCTGGAACATTTTAGGTCTTTTGAGCTGGTGGAGGACATCTACACAGAAATTCAGATATTGGATCTGGAGGCACTCAACCACCATCTTCCGTTGGTTGCATACACAGTGGCAGGGAAGAATCTAGTGACGCCAAAAGTGTGTCTCCTTCATTGATACCACGCAAAATGGTAAGTAAATTGTTTACCTTAGACTTAGTTGTTTTCATTCTGTTTTTCCTATCAAAACAAAATTCATCTTTGGTTTTATGTGTTGTGACATATTTGATAATATCACAGCATTTTGTGTTTAGATTGCTCCTCTTGACACAGGTAAGTGTAGTGGTTGATTTAAAGGTTTGCAGCATATTTCTCATTGTAATGCTTTGTGAGTCTAAACTTTCCCAGTATAACTACTTATGTTTTTTTTTTCAAATGATTCATTATTACTTTTCAACTTTCAACTTTTATTTTTTACTATTTCAGTAAATTTATACTCTGTGTTTTTATTTCTTTTCTTATTTCAACCAGGCTGGATTGTTACTTTTGGTGAAGATTTCCCCCAAAATGACGCGCAAAGTTGCTCTTCCTGCGGTACCTGAGTCTGTTGAACACTTGGAAAATAGTCTTTGTGAAAAACTGCAACTTCAAGGCAGCTTCACAATTCAGTATGAGGACCCAGACTTTAATAACACCCTCTGTAACTTGTTGGATATTCATGAGCTGCCACATGAACATGCTATCTTGCATATTCTTTTGGGGGAGTCATCTGAGGATGCTCTGCAAGAGTCCAGCTCACTTGCTTTATTGTCTTCTCCGGATACAGCCAGTGTATCTAATAGAGAGTCTCCCCACTGGCCATCAGCTTTTATCAGGAACTATTTGAGAAGTGTATCTGAGTGGCCTTCCCCATTTCACATTCCAACTTTTTCTAATGATGTGGAACTGAAATTGAGTAAAGGGAACAATGAATATGAAACTGAGAAATGAGAAAATATTCTGGTGACCTTAAGTCAGGGGTGTCAAAGTCAAATGAACTGGCAGTGATTTAAACCTTTGGCTCTGATAAAGTTAACTGCACGGGTGATGGTGCTCATTACATGTTCCATTTTCAAGGCTTTACCACACAACGACTCCTGGTGTATAATACAGTGATAAGCTGTCACCTCACCTGTGACGTGTTCCTCCTACATCTTCTCCCGTATCCTCGCCACCAGGCCACTCCTGTGTCCACACATCGCAGGTGCTCCGTCTGTTGTCAAACTCGCGAGTTTTTCCCAAGGCAGCTCCATCTCATTTACACATCTTGACACCTCTTCATACAGATCATATCCTGTAGTTGTGCCATATATAGGACGTAAGGCCAAAAACTCTGGAGTCCACTCCGCGGATGAATATGGACAACTGGGCAATGTCAGAAGTGTCGGTGCTCTCATCCACAGCCAGTGAATATGCGATGAAATCTTTCCCCTTTTCCACAAGCTGTTGTTTTAAATTGATGGACAGCTGGTCTACACGCTCAGCAATGGTGTTTCTGCTCAGGCTCACGTTTAAAAAGAGCTGCCTTTTGTCTGGGCAAACTGCATCACAAACTTTAAGCATACAGTTTTTCATTAAATCCCCCTCTTTAAATGGCCGGGCTGATTTAACAATCTAACAACAATCCACAATAAAACTGGCCTTGACAGCAGCCTCGCTTTGTGATTTGGCTTTTCTGAACAGAGCTTGTCGAGATTTAAGACCTCGTTTTAAGTCTTCCACCTTCTTTAGTCTTTGTTCCATTTCCATATTCTTGTTTTTGTCCACGTGTTTGGTTTCATGATGCCGTCTCAGATTATATTCTTTCATTACCGCCACACTTTCTCCACACAGAAGACACACAGGTTTTCCATCTACTTCGGTGAACATGTATTCTGACTCCCACCTTGTTTGAAACCCCTGGTTCTCGGTGCCCACCTTCCGTTTTACCATTTTTGATGGGTAGGCAATCTGAATATTAACTTTTGCTGTTATGCTAATGATCACTGATAAATAATGACATGAAGCCGCCTCCTGCTCCGCGCACCACTGTTGCATTGTGGGAAATGCAGTATTGGGGCCGGTGGCTTGCTGCGGCCTGCGGGCCAGTTCTAATAATAAATCAATTTCATCCCGGGGGCCATAGAAAATCCTTGGCCTTGACTTTGACATATGTGCTGTATGCAGACTCATTGTTGTCATTGTGTTGTCAGCATACATGATGTTTGCTGCTGAATCTGGCAGTGCAGACATGAGTGAACAGGTAGAACAGGGGGGAGGCAAAGGATGCTGCCCATTCTCACTCCAATGAGCCCACCTCAACTGTTGCTGCTGGGTTGTGGACTCAAGCACCTACTTGGAGGTGCCAGAGTCCAAAAGCCTTTATCAGGCTATAATGAAGAACAGGCTGAAAGTCATTTAGATAGGCAGGGATTTGACCTCTGGTGTGAGATTTGTTCAGGCAGTGTGAGGCTGACCCTCACACCAAAAGTGTGAGAGCTGCTGTAGATACTGGATCTCCACTGTATGATTTTTATACCAGCTGGCTGTTTTTGCTGAAACATTTGTGACATGATAAGTCACCGGATGCCAGTCAACTTTTTATGCTAAGGTTATTAGAATCAGGAATACTTTATTAATCCCAGGGGGAATTGTTAATTGAGCTACTGTCAATTAGATAAATGTTTACACCTTATCTTTTACTGCTACTGGCTTCACTGCTAAGTGTTTCATTGGAAAATAATTCAGGATGAAAGTTGCTTCATGTGGACCCCTGCTCCCTGGGCTCTTGGTGAAACTCCTTGTGGACAGGTGAAAATGTGCAATAGGCAGTGACACATGTTGAGGCTATGAGCAATCAGGACATCATTTGAAAAGGAAAACTTGCTGGAAGTTGATGTTTTATTGGTCATAGACTGTATCTGTATCTATGGTAACCTGTGCAAGAGGCAAAAAGATGCTGAGAGATGAAGCTGTTTGTGAGAAAGTGTCTGACTGTAGTGTGCCTAAAGTAAAGGGATAGATAAACAAATAACCAAGGTACTGATATCAAACTGCAATTTTACATCTGTGAAGGTCACTTTGTCCATATTCCCCCTTCGCTGTTAACACAAGTTATTGAGTTGTTATATTACAGCCTTGAGCACACTGACAGCATGAAAAAGATTTTGTTGACATGTCTGATTACTGTTGCCATATGTCCCTTAGCCATCTTTAGATGGGAGCTGAAACCCCAAAGAAAACGACTGATAGGAGAATCGTGAAAAATGATGTGGCTGATTTGAAATGACAGTGCATTTCTAGTGATGATGGGAGGTCTTTCAAGTGCAAGTGATGGATTTGAATGCAACAGAAAAGTGAAGTGCCTCATCAATATATCCATCAGCTTGTGGCTGGCAAGACTGGATGATGATGTTTATTGTTAGTGCATACCTGCAGGAAGAGACTTTCTGGAAATGTGTTTGAGCTTTTGCAGGAAAGTGAGACAGAGAAACATGTCGTTGCAACTTTTTCAAAGTGCCTGTTTTTCTTTTGCTGAAGTTTTAGTGATAAAACGTAAAACATGTATATGTATAAGACTGTTTATTAAATCTCACACCAATGCCCTGATAATAAGTCAAATAAAACTCAACCGGTACGGGAAGAAAGGTAACTTGATTGATGAGCCTAATCCTGTGATTTTACGTTAACAGCTCTCTAACGTGCTGCATGAATATTTTGATTTACTCTCATAGGTCTCCATTTTGGCTAAACAAATGCTCACAATTTGAACACAGTGGGAGTCATAAGCAGGTAGACAGCCAAATCTTTCAAATCAGATGCCAAAAATAGAAATAAGTCACTGAACTTCATGTATACTTATTGTATTCATGTATACATGAAAGAAAAAACTGCCCACAGACTCCCTCCACCTACATACCAAAATGTAAAAAGAAATACCTAATGAAAAACAGGTAAGAATAAAAAGAGGATAATATTATCAGATGCCACCAATATAACTGATACAAAAGAAACTGTGCAGCGGAGCAGCAAGAGAGAGAGAAAAAGGAGAAAACATTAGCACACCCCCTTCCCTTGCCTACATGTAACAGTCCCCCACACGTCACTACTCCTGTGCTGCTGTGCAGCTGAAATGGATCAGCCCACACAAAGTCTTACAACCAGTAATCAAGCCAACCTGGCTGACTGAATGGTCACTTAAGCTATAGAGACAAAACGACTGTTTTGTTTTTTCAATTTACAGTGAATGGTACTGAAAAGGACACAGTAACTGTGCTAGATTACAGGCTGCTGTACAGAACAGGATGCAGTTTACATAACATTACCATTTTGTCTGAGTTAGTGGTAATGATGGGGTACCAAGACAAGCACTGAGAGCTGCCTTTATTTTATGTTTACATCTGGAGGAATGGGTGCAAAGGTTGGCAAGGCAGAAAGGGGTGGTGTGGGTCGTTTGCATCTGTATAATATTGCTGGCTTTGAATCAGTAGTGTAACAGCAGTGACTGGGGCACATTGGTAACATAAGAATGAATGAGCTCAGAGATGATATGTGCTGCTTTAAAAAATGTCTGTTGTTCTTCAGCTGTAAGTGGACTGAAAACGCAGATGAGGCAGTAGAGGAGGACCAGTTACAATGAGACCTCAGCTGTGAAATCAGGGTTGCTGCTGAAGTTATTACTGAATTTGTGCTGCCTGGTTTACACAGTAGACTTTGCACAGTTGGGGAGTCTTCTTTTCAATGTTTGAATCATATCCTTGGTTATTTTGTCCCAACATTTGAGCAAGCATTTCACTATGCACTGTACTATGTACAACTGTGTATGACAAAGTTTATGATATTTGAGATTGTGTGCTGACTTAATGTACCTGTGACTCTCTTGAATTGTAATTGCATTCATTCGTCGTTGCTTTATGTCTTCCAGACTTCTTGACCATTGCAACGATACTGGGAACTGGAATCTTGGGTGAGTATTCACATTATATACTTACTACTCAGGCAGATCGACCACAAGCTTTTGCAGTCATGCACAGGCTTTACTTGGCTCTCGTGGTGAAGAGAGTTTTCAGTCATTGTCCCTGCCCCCACTGTTAGAGCCATATTTGTGTTTTGTAATGTATTTATGCCATCTAATAATGTTGCAGAAGTTAAGGACAAAGTAAACATCAGCATAGTGATGTCAGTCATTTTAATTTGATCACCTATGGGAAGAGGGAGGCAGGTACCTTTTTATTCAGAACCTTTTAGGAAACGAGTCTTTTGTCCTCACACCAATAAGGATTTTTATTGTTATAGATGAACTGGGAAAAACATTTTTTTGCATTGTTTTTGGAACGTGTGATTCAAGCCATTGGAACTCTGTTATGATGGCACCAAGTTACACAATAGGAATGCCGTAACACTCACTTATGATCATTAAATCTGAGTAGTGAGATTGTGAATACAAGTGGCAGAAATGAGATTTCCCCAAAACGTGTCTGGTCTTACTCTCTGTTATGGGGTGGGGAATGTGACCCTGGAGGGATTACATCTCCTAGTCGTCTCAGCGTTAGCTGGGGGTCGGACAGGAGGAAGTTGTTAGAATTAGGGAAGGTTGGGTATCTCTGGGCATGACCTTGATGAACTAAATATAAATAGAAAAGAAAATGGCTGTGACACCCGAAGAGCTTTTTGCTGCCCACAAGAGGTCAGCTAGAGGCAGCAACAAAGTCAGTCATAGGAGTGAGGGAGGACATTTTTCAATACGTTCACAACATCAGTAATTATTATCCGCAAAGTCTATTCTACTTTATGTACCTATGCTGATGATGCTGCCAACTGTAAGTCATGTTCCACGCGAGTGTGACCCAAGCACAACAGTGATTCTGTATGTTTGAAGCAAACAATAAGGACTTGGTAGTAGTAAATTTAATTTAAATTGCTTTTGACAAAAAAGATACAATTTATGTTTGTCTAATGTGGTATTGATTATA
>JAVQJX010161212.1:0-10070 GCA_036025115.1 Ambassis agassizii
ATTAAAACCTTCCAAGTTAACACACTACTCAACAACATATCATCTTCATCTGGCCTTCTTTCTTTTATGTTCTACTGCGCAGCTCCATACATTTCTTACGAAACAAACTCATGATTATGTCTGTGTAATATGAAATAAGTCCAATCCTCATTCGATGACATTTACTGCAAGGCTCTTGGTTTTTAGGCACCGATTCTAATGATCAACAGTTTGCCCACACAATGCAACACTACACTTCCACGCACACACATACAAAAGGAAAAAAAAATCTGTTCAAAGTGCTAGATTAAGATACATCAGTGACAACCTGGTAAATTTATATGTTGACAATGACTGTGATCTGCACTGCCAGTCAAACAGCCGAACCCTATATTATTGCCTTCTGGGGGTTTCATTTCAATAAAATATTGAGTTATTGTAATGACTGTAAAACGGTAAGCAGGAACAAAAAAACTTGACCCAGCGCTCAATGTTTCTATTAAAATTAAAGATAGGTGTTTAATTTGTGTTAAAATACAGACACTTGTAAAATGTAGACACAGTTCGGTGCTATATGTGTTTTATTACAGTGAACAAGACAATAAAATGAAACACATAAATTAGCTTTATGTATTTACAACTAGCATGCTGAGACTGAACCAAGAGAGCTAACATATAGGATGTTAGTGAACGTTGAAAGGCAGTGTGTGTGATGTAGTCTTTGTGAAGGTTAAATTACAAATGACACCATCCATGTTTTGACTTCCTAAAAAATACTTACCTTGCAGTATAAAATCTGGCTAGGCCCTACAGGTGGGTCAGGTGTTCACACAGTACATTCAAGTGCTGTTGAACTGACACCTCTGGCCGTAGTTCTGATAGTAACAAATAATTAATACATGGTATTCAGAGACAAAGGAACCAGCGCCTGCGTCACCCTACTAATGTCTGCATCATGGGGAGCTACTGTGTGTGAAGCTGTCACCAGCATGTGGGCTACAGTTTGCATGGACTGTTGTCACAGAAGCGATCCTTTGAGCATGAAGGCTGCATGAAAAGGCTGAGGATTTCTTACTGGACTGGAGGAACTGGAACAAATCCACAGAGGTAAAGCACACCGTCTATGAAGCAGAAGAGTTTGTGGGCCAACGAAGAAAAACAATGCTGCGAGTGCGAGTCTGTCACAGTGAGAGGTCAGAGTTAACCACTGGGTCCCATCTGCAGCCTCTCCTGCTTATGCTTATCCAACCACTGTAAGATCTGCTGTTTGAGCTCCTCGTTCGGCCTGATCTGGTCCATGGTGAGAGGACTGCGGTTGAAAGGATCTGTCTGGTCACTGCGAGGAGAGCATCATTAAAAAAAAGACTCTCACACACCAACTTTATATATATACATACTGTGGAGTCTATGTTAGATAGCAGAGTTGCACACTAAATATAATTCTACCTTGAGTGAATTTTGTGACTTGGTATGAGATTTCAAACCTGAGGAGATGCCTTGCTATAGTTGAGCGGTCTACTGTTACATTAGAAGAAGGTAGTAGAACAGGATCCAGCATCAGCGTGGACATGATGGGGTCCAAGAATTCATCCGGAGCATCTGCATATGTCTCTTCTTCCTGCTGCTGCCTGTCCGCATGAGACTAAGTACGACGACAAGAAGATATTTAAGTTATTTCTATTTCTTAACACTATAATTTACCACTGCGCTGACTCATAAAAGAAGATGTACTCTGGTGTTATCTCTTGCAAACGCAAACAACAATACCTTTATTTCATCAGCAAGCATTCCAAACGCTACAATCATGTCCCCAGGCTTGTTGATCTTCTTTAGTACTCTAAGTGTCTGGGAGAAGAGAGTAGGAGAATACGACCGTCCATCCTTTGGGACTGTAGCACAGAAATTCTCCTCATCACTAACAAAAACAAAACAAAAACCATTTATGTGCCACTGTCATTCTCATAAACATCATGCAGCACTAAATACACAGAAGATGAACCGACAATATGATTTGTTTGTTTTTTTCAGTTTATACAGGAAGGAAGAATGTTTCCATCGTACCCCAGGTTTAGGTAGATCGTGCAGATGTCAGAAACAAGCTGCTGGGGCTTGAAGTCAAACTCACTGAAGTCCTTGACTTTAAGAGCACCCATCTTTGGACCCACCAGGTGCTGCAGAAAGTAGTTAAGCATGGAGATGATCCTCTCAGCCAGGAATGGATGCACAAAGATACCTTTTATTTCTGAAAGCGAAATGGTGAAAGGAAGAAAAGCAATATGTAAATATCACGATAGTGCTGTGAAGGAAAGATCTCATGTAAAAACCCTAACAATCCCTTCTGCCTGACCTGATGTGAGGAAGGCCAGTGTGCCGATGGTCTCGTTAGACATTATGTTGTGAAAACGTCCCAGCTGTCCAAACATTTGCAGGCTAGACTCCTTCTCTCTTCGGGCATCGGGGCCCAGGCCCTCCCATTCCCCTCGATCCCGCTCCAGCTGTAGAACCTTAATTTTACTCAGGTACTGCAAAAAAGAAATGTGGAATAAAAGAAGGGAAAACTCACAACTGCTGTCAAAATTGATAAGCAACACATGTTATAATGTAATGATGACAAAAAGAATTGCTGTAAGTCTCACCTGAATAGCCTCATCCAGAAGGAAAATGGCATCATTCATCAGCAGGTTTAGGAACCTGAGGAACAGAGGTGGGTTCATGGCCTCCAGGTTCTCAGATGCATAGTTTGCCAAATGCTGTGACAAGAAATGACAACAAGATTAAACTGATCATTTGTTTTTATTGTGCTGTCAGTGGGCAAACATTTTCAGAAAGAATATTCATAGATCAATTCAAAAGGTTCTTATCAAAGGTGAAAGCAACATGATGTAAAACCTGGACACTTCTTATTAAGGAGATAAAAATTAAATTTCTGTTATACCTTGATGCTCTCTCTATAGCTGTCTTTGCCCCACATATACTTGAGAATTGGATACATGGGTCTTCTGTAGTTGAATTTCTGTTCAAACTGATGAGGATCACCTGAGAAAAGTAAAAGAAAAGTAAATCAAACAGCATTCCTTTCTACCGTTTTCTCTTTATCTTTTATGCTGTGAGCACAGACAATCCAAACACTACAGTTCACCTGTCTGCAAAGGTATGTTTTTTCCCCTTTTCTGGGTTTAAGTTATGTCTTCAATGAATGATTATTCACTAATAATATGATTTTATTCAAACAAAGTTCTGTCAAAAAAAGTGATTTGCTGTTTCCATTGACAATAAACACTGCCACGGCAAACTATGTACATAACATGAACTGAATATTCACCTGTGAATTCAATATCTACAAACACAGTGATGAGGGCTTCAGCAAGTTGAGGTGCACGTCTGTATGTGCAGAAGACTCTCTCTCTCTGGAATACGATTGGCTGAGCAGCACCAGGAGCTATGGGCTCCATGTGGGGCATCACTGCCTCCAAGACTTCTGCAAGCTTTGCTCTTAAATGAGGGTTCTTCATCCTGTTGTGCACAAAAGACAAATGTGAATGATGTCTTGCACCATTAGTCCGACCAAGATCTGACATGATTGATGAGGGTGTGTACCTCTCTATGTTACCCATGAAGACAGTAATGAAGTTTAGTATCTGTTCCAGACTTTCTGCTGAAGTCTCCAAGACATCCTCTGCAAATCGGCGCAGGAAGATGAAGAAATCTCCCAAGTTTTCTGCAAAAAATTCTGACAAACAAAAGACAGACTTTGCTCACGACTATTATAATGAGGAGGAATTTCTGCAATAACAAAGAAATGTATAATGAATAACTAACCACTTCCTTATTGAAGGCACAGCTGCAGTCATTTCTAAAACATTATATTGAATGGACTACCCAGAAACCGATAGTTCTGACCTTATAGACCTGGAATGTGTTATGAAAAAAAAATCAAATAAAAAGTTCATTTTAAAAAATGGCAAAGTAACAATCATAAACTTAGAAACAAGAGCTAAACTATTCCTGAACACTGCACTGCACTTCACTGCATTTCTACCGCAGTAAAAGATCTGACCTACCTGGTACATAGCACAGCACAGTATTCTGCATGGAGGGCAGGGGGAAACTGAGTGCTACATGTTCAGGCCCCTGGTTTCCCACAGCAAACTGGACAAGCAAAGCAGCAGTGGAAGCTTGGAGGTTAAGGCAGCATTGCAGCATGGCGGGCTGCGTAGTGGCAGCTTTGGTTGACAGATAAACAATCATCAGACGCTCAAACTGCTCCAGGAGCTGCTCCGACATTGGGTTGCCTGCTCGCTGGGCCTCCTGCCATGTCACCTGGAGTCGGTGGAGAGACTGGTTCATCTTCACCATCTGCTCGTGGAGTCTGTGCACACAGATTATACATGCACACAGGGATGTATGGACACAAGAAAACGTATGTTAATGCTAACATATGGTGCACGCATGAGGAACACACAGTACGTTGGTGAAGAGAGATCTGGAAGCTTAGCACGGAGATGCAGATGTTTGATTGTGTGTGTGTGTGTGTGTGTGTGTGTGTGTGTGTGTGTGTGTACCTGTGAAAACCCAGATGCAGGGTGAGTTGTGTGAGGATGAGGTTTTCAGTCAACAGGCTGTAGGACTGTGCAGACTCTACTGGCTGCTGAGGAGGAACAGGGATCAGGCAGGTTTCTTTATCCAGACCTGGAATAATACACAAGTGATAATGTTGCTATGATATTGAATGTATCCCTTTGTCCTGAAATGTGTATGTAGATATAAAAAGTAAAATAAAAACCAGAACTTTTGCCTGTTTTTTACCTCTTGCATGTACATTGCGATTGTGCCTTTCTTCTTCACTCAGCTCTTTGAGTGCGCAGTATGTGGGGTTAAAGGTGAGCAGTTTGGGTGAACGTGGCTTGCAGAAGGGTTGACACAGCTTCAGCAGAGCTGCACCAAGGTTTAAGAAAAATGCGTCTGATGCGTACATCTGAAAGAAAATCTCGGGCATCTGGTTGGCCCAGATCTTCACTCGTCCAGCGTTGGCCTGCAGACAAGTGCCCAACCATGAAAGCAGCAAGTGGCGAGTCTCACCAGACCGCTGGAGCAAATTTTTCAAGATCTGGTGCAGCTTGTCATGAAACTGGCCCATAAACTGCAACACAAGGACAGTAAAGGTCGTTAGCCTTGGTGCATTTAGTAGACTGAAAAGGTACAGAAAGCAGTAACAGCAAATTGATTCATTCACCTGGTGGATGTTGGCCTCCTGAACTTTTGTCTCCCGGGCACTGGAGCGAGAAGGGTTCAGAAAGTAGCCATGTCCCTCCACCACACCTGGGGTTTTCAGCAAGCAGGAGATATTCAATACTGTCCCCAAGAGGCTCTTCTGATACTGCAGACCATTAGCTGGGTCTTTGGGTTGAATGTGTTCCACCAATACCTACAAAAACCAAAAAGAAAAGGATAAGCTTAAAGGATATGAAAATATACCTGTATATATATACTGTAATAATTAATGTGAGTCTCCTGACCCTGGCAATGTCTTTATGATGGCTGAAATAGAGGAGCACATCTAGGTATGAGTAGAGAAGAGGCTGGCACAGGTCCAAGTCTTTGATGCGCCCCTGGAAGATATCGAACACTGGTACTATGACCTCCTCAAAGGTGCGCACCTCCTGGTCAGAGAGCAGGCCACCAATGACCTCCTCAACAAATTCAACCACCACCTCCGGCTCTGAAACACAGTGGCTTTGTAAGTAAAGAAAACTGCAGAGAATACTTTACAGAGAACAAGAGTAGACAAGAAAGCTAACTAAAAGTTAGTTAGAAAACTAAAAGGAGCCTGATTCAGGACCTACGTGCTCCACTGAAGCCATCCAGCAGCAGGTCCAGAAGCTGTTCATACACATTCTGACTGATGTAGATCTCTGGTGTGAGCAGGACTGTCCGTGTGTTCGAAACTGTGAGGTTCTTACAGCGAACAGCAAACGAAAGTAACTTATCTGGTACCTTTGTCACCTAGAGCACAGGTATAAAAAAAAAGTCATACATTTATGGGAGAACATGGGTTATTTTTAATGTTCCAATTACTCAGAATCATCAATTAACAGCTGCCATTTGCTAAAGATAGTAGTACTCCAGAGCTACAATAATCATCCTGTAACACACCTCTTCCTTAGCCCTCTGGTAACAAGCAAAAAGGTAAGGGATAGCACATTTCTCTCCAGCATCACGGTCGGCTGAGAGGTTGACAGCGCTACATGACGTCATGTAGATGAGCTGGTTTCCTGGTTCTAGCAGGAGCAAGCGGTTAAAAAGAGCCTACAGGATGAAGAGAAATATCAAAATCAGCCCAAGCATTCCATCCGTCCAGAAATCTCTTAAAGGAAATTTTAAGACAGGAAACAAAACAGCCGTGACATGAAAACCCAGTTGACCTGCTCTATGTTGTCCATGTCAAGCCAGTCCTGTCCGTCTAGATCTGCTGCCATCTCCTCCAGGTAAACACAGCGAGGAGGGATCCCATTACCTCCTCTCAAACTGGGGTCACCTGGAGGAAAGAGTCCATTAGATAAATAATTTTACAGCTTATAGAGCTTAATCTAAACTAAGCAAGTAGAGTGAATTAATTGTGCTTAACAGCCAAACATTAAAGTAAACAAGTCACCCGAAGATCAAAGGTCTAAGGTTATTAAATGAGACAACTTTCAAGTACACAGCTACTGAACTGATGCCGCTGAATAAGTAGGACTGTATGTATGAAGTGGTAATGACCCCTGGACCAGAATCAGGAACCATCTTTAGTAACAAGAACCACCAGGAGTCCAGCATCAATTGGTCCGACCTGAAAAGCATCCTGAAAACTGTGGACTCAGTCTAAGATTTGTGTGAAAGGCATCCTAAATTTGCTAATATGCACACTGGACAATTACACAGAACTGAAAATAATGTCTATGATGGCCACCTCAAATACGGTCAATATTCATTTTAGTCCCTTTTCTACACAATAACACAACGCATTGCACCAATTGTTATGTGAAAATGTACATGGAAAAAATAAGACAAACAGCTCATTACATGTAATAATCCCTACAAAACAAAAACCAGGGTTTGTTGATGTATATTATTCTTCCTTTACTTACTGTTATCCAGGGTGATCAGAAATATTCGCTGGATCATGTGATTGACATTGAGCTGTTCACACAGCTCCTGCCGGGACCGGAAGGAGCGGCTAATCTCTGCCACAGAGTCATCATTGTCATCGACGCTGTCTGACACAGAGTTTTCTGACTCTGACTGGCTCTCTCCTGAGTCTTCCACTGTGGTAGCAGATACAGAGTATGAAACATGCCATATGTTAGCTTGATGAAGAAATTAAATATACAGATCATGTGAGACTTCAATAAACTGCTTTGTTAACTCATCAAAACATCATTGACTCATCACAATTTGGAAGGTAGACCTGTCATTAGAAAGTGTTAAGTGGCAGTTTTGTGTCAGGCTTAGCTGACACAAAACTGGTGGTTCCACTATGCAGTAGTGATGCATAAATTATCTACGTCTATCTAAGTCTTCAGAAGGAAATCTGAAGTCTCATCACAAAGAAATATCTGTGCAGTCCTAAGCATGCAGTAGGTATTGTGCTGTATTTGTGTAACACAGAAAAACATCTTAAATAAAAAAAATATAAGAATGGACTCATGTAAACATTGGCAAATTCTGAAAGTAATGCTCAATATCTTGACATGCATAGTTCTGAAATCATATGGGAAGATGTTGCACATGCGCAAGACGGTCTAAAAGTATCTCAAATGATGTAGCTTTCAGAGACAAATGACCAAAAATTCTTCAACGAACAATAAAAGGACTGCATACAAAATAGAGGTTAATGGACTAGAATATGTTGACATGAATAAATACTGGAATGAGCTGCATCTGGCCCTTAAGTGTTCCTAAGTTGAGGATAGCCTGGAATCTGATAACTCTACTCACATGGTCGTTCAGCTGAGGGCTGTTGTGGTTTCTGGCCTGATGCAAACTGTTTGGCATCAGCCAGTGAGCTGAAGAGGGCAGCAAAGGGGTTGCAGGAGATGTTCTGGTTGTTGTTGCCCTGGTCAGTCATCTCACTGTGGCTCCACACTCACTCCATCCAAGGGCCCAGCCTTACAGAGTAATGCAGACACAGTACTTAAGCACAGTTACGTTTAAGTGAGCAATTTGCACAATTAAATAATTTTCATAACTCTCACAAGACACTATTATCGTCACAGAAACAGCACATACAACATTATTTTTTTCCTTAATGTAGGTGAATAATCCTCCTCTAGTTAGTGATTTAACCAAGAGAGACAGAAATTGTTCATACCACATTTAACAGGTCTGATCATCCTCAAAAATCTAGATTTTCTGTCCATTAGCTCCACATTTTAAGGTAGTTCCTACATCTGCTATTATGTAACACAGTCACATGTCTGTTAGTCATATTTTCTGCACTTATGTTTAATGTTTCAATTCCCTTCCTGTTATATTTTCTAAGCTGTAATGTTTCTATTCCTTTATTATTCATGTTATATTGATATATTCTATTGTTTGCTCATCAGTGCAGTTTTCAGACTTAATATTAGAGTATCTTAAATCTTTTAAAGCCGATTGTTCTAGTTACGTGCAGTTTCTCAAGTCTGCAGACAAGTGCCATATTGAACATGAGCTCACCTGCTGTATTAAGGTGTTAATCTTGGTAAGAACGGTCCTACGATTATAATTAAAGTTACTACTGTGTTATATAACTATACTTCAAAAGGTAACGGGGGCAGAAGTTATTGGTTTGTTGATTCGGTTACAACAAACCATGTTAAAAGTTTCAGAGTGACATTCAGGACAGAGGACAGCAGTAAAACATCTCATTTCCTCCGTGCAGACTAGTGTTAAGGTGTGCAGTGACGGTCACCCATCACCTTACAGCAATAATTTGAGTTATTAAATAGGGATCGCCCTCACGCTATGTCGAAACAGCCACATCACCTGTTTAGCAGTTTAGACTGTAGAAACAGGTTTAGCTACGTGACGCCTCTTAGCTAACTAGCCAGCAGGTTTAGCTCGTAGCACTGATCGCCCACTGTCAGCACTGTAGTTAGCTAGTTAGCCATCGTGTGGAGTAGCTGCGAGCTAAGCTGTCATGGGCTCATCACGGCTCTAATTTAACATTGATTTTATAAACTTGCATTTGGAATACTCGTATTATTCGTCTAAACACTGCATAAAAACGACAAAAAATGCTGTCGTACCTGGTCGACGGGAAGAAAGAGGTGTTTTATGTTTTTAAAAAAATTGCTTCTACGAAAGCAGTGGCAGTTCCTCAGTAAATAGAGACTGTATACGTCATCAAAGTGAGACGCAGCTTCTGCTTTGCTGAGTAACTCAAACTTTCTCTACTTCCAAAAGATAACGGCAAATTATTTTTATATAGTAGCGCACAGCATGGGAATACGAAGCATAGTTTTTAATGTAATGCAACTGACTTGTGTACAAAAGTTCACTTTATCTCTGATATGTATTCATTTGTATGGATTTTTTTAAGATAAACACAAATCAACAAAGTACTTTTATTATTTATAAGAATTTTATTTATTTATTTAGATACATGTGTAGTTGTAAAGCCATCTCTGCTTCAGGTGCAACCAATAGGTGGCCTTGGATTTGACGCACTAATGGATGGACCACCAATAGAGGGCAGCAGCAGACTGAAATGGATAGCTATTACTGATGGCGGTCACTATTTGATGTCGGAATCAGAATTCCTTTATTAATCTCTGAGAGGAAATTCCTACATGAATGAAGAATATTTTTACAGAATGAATGCAAATATATAACAGTGATATAATAGATACCATAGCAATGTAACCTACAATCTGTGACCTTGGTTGACCTTCTTTGCTCTTTTTGGAGTATAATTGGTGCAACCAGTTTGATCCATAGCATAGATCTATGAATGAATATCATTAGTGGGCATTTAGTAGGTCATATTGCTGTCGATCTTTATTCTTATCAATAACCCTGGAGAGAAATTAATTTTTATAAAATCTGTGAAAATGTATTTATTTATTGTG
>JAVQJX010161216.1:0-11523 GCA_036025115.1 Ambassis agassizii
CCCCCCCCCCCCCCCCCCCCCCCCCCCCCCCCCCCCCCCCCCCCCCCCCCCCCCCCCCCCCCCCCCCCCCCCCCCCCCCACAAAAAAAGAAGAAAAAAAATCAAGTCCTTTTCCTCATAGCTGGCCGTTAATGCTAACCGGTAGCTGCAGCTTGTAAAGCCACGTCACAAGCTGCTGCTTGGCCTTCATCCGTTGCTAAAACTTGAATATTTTCTATGCTGAATTTTTTAAACGCTAACGTTAGCTAGCATATGGCTGATGTTGGATACTGGAAATAACACTGCTCATTACCTTTACGGTATCAACTGATACATAATGCAGGCTAAAGCCAGACTAAACGATATGAATGTGTCTGCAGTCACCTGGTGTAGAGCTAGCTGCTATTAAGTCATTGCATTGGGCCTGAACGTGAACTAGCTTTTACACACGCACTGATTTTTTTTTATTTATTTATTGTTTTTTCTCCCCTCTATATAAATTGCTCCACATCTTTGGATTAACCACTCATTTATCTCTAGGCTGACCCAGCTGCCTGCAGATTAGTGAGGCCCACATGTTTTGTCTGGGCTTGTTGTGTCTGTCTGCAGCTGGTTTGTCCACGTCCACAGTTCAAAGAAACCGTGAGTGGTCATTAGCTGACCCGTGGATAGCATACTTGAATAACGTGAAATTTCTTTCATTTATTTTTTTATCGCAGCTCGTCTAGTCAGACTCCTGCATCAGACATTTTCTGCATTTTTACTATACCAACCATTTGATTGGTCTATAGTCACATTTATACGTGGCACAAGATAATAATCTTTTGGCTTTCAGGCATGTATTACAAGGATGTGGCTGTAGGCAAATTCCCATCCATCAGTTTGCAGTTCCTGACAAGTGAAGTTGTACAGTGAACCTAACAAAGCAATATTTAGTATAAGCTTTAACAGTGTTTTACAATTATGTCTACCCTTACATTCTACTTTAACATACAAAGATGTCCTCATCTTACAACTCCATAATTGTGCTTTTTTTTGTGCTTCTTTATAGGTGTACTTCGACATTAAAGTTGGAGATGAAGAAATTGGAAGGATCGTCATCGGCGTGTTCGGCAAAACTGTTCCCAAAACGGTTGACAACTTTGTCGCTCTGGCAACTGGAGAGGTAAGAGGAAACTTTCCATAGATTCATTTAATTTGTTTTTAAATTCACAAATCTGTGCCCAGTGTCATTCTGTTGGTGGACCTGTAACTAAAGTGAAGAATTTGTTCTTCAACAGAAAGGATTTGGTTACAAAGGCAGTAAATTCCACAGAGTCATCAAGCAGTTTATGATCCAGGGTGGAGACTTCACCAGGGGAGATGGCACTGGAGGTAAGATGCTGTGCTGTCTTCAGCATTCCATGACTCTGAGGATAGTTCAGCCCTTGTTTTTACTTGTTGGCTGCTTTGAATTAACATGATATTCTGTTACACTGTAGTACATTTGTTTTTGTGCTAAATGTCACTTTTTGACATTTTCTCAATATTAATTAAATGCTCTTGCCAGAAGGTCTTGTTCAGATTAGTTTCATGAAAAGATAAATGTCATCAGATAAAGTCAGGATAAACCTTTTGGCTGTAGTTACAACATGCAGACCAGGTGCAGCACAGGCTCTGATTTGAATGGTACAGACAATCTTTTCTACACAAAGGTAAGAGCATCTATGGAGACCGTTTCCCTGATGAGAACTTCAAGCTGAAGCACTACGGCGCTGGCTGGCTCAGCATGGCAAACGCTGGCAAGGACACTAACGGCTCCCAGTTCTTCATCACCACTGTTCAGACTCCATGGCTGGACGGCAAGCATGTTGTCTTCGGAAAAGTGCTCGAGGGCATGGTAAGTGTCACACTCTGAGGATCACGTGAACTGATGGATACCACTGTTGGCCTCAGGGGGCTTTAGAGTCTGAGATGTTCATTTAACGGTTATACAGAAACTGATGTCTAGTCCAGTGTTTCTGCATTATGTTTACAACGAATGGATGAGCAGCCATTGGCATGACCATGATTGTGTTCTAATTATAAGCATCATCTCTGCTGAGTAACTGTAGTTTAAATTTCTGAGCCCCTTCATCTGGTGTTGGACAGATGACGTGGAATTTCCAATGGTCTTTAAAGGCATCACATGTGACAATCCTGTAAAATCTTCATCATTGTTGAGCCATTCTAACATCCTGTTTTACCTTCCAGGATGTGGTGTCAAAGATCGAGAACACAAAGACAGACGGCCGTGACAAACCTCTTAAAGATGTCACCATCCACGACTGCGGCAAGATCGAGGTGGAGAAGCCATTTGCAGTTGCCAAGGAGTAGAGCGTTGGGCTTAAAACAATAACAAAGGGAGGGGGGGGGGGACGGACTGGGGGAGATTGTAGGGGGAAAAGTTGCGCAGACGACCTTGTTTTATCACTAACAGTCCTGTGGTCCTGGAGAAGTCGGCTTTGGGGTCATTCATTGTCAGTGGCTGCTTGTCGTTATGCACCAGACGACCATTAATATTGAGCAATCATGACAACACTCTGGGTCCATTTTACCAACAAGCATTCCAATGTGCACTTAACTGTTCACTGTTGGGGGGGTTTTTTTGTAAAAAAAAAAAGAAAAGAAAATGACATCTAAAATAAAGGTTTCACTTTTTTTGTTAAATTGGTGTGTAAACTTTGTATGAAAACCTGACGTGTCTTATTGTGCTCAGTGTTTGACCCATTTAGAGAAATTATTTCATTTTGTGACCACTAGAGGTGCCATTTATCTGGATCTCAATAACATTTGACAACAGCAGTAAAGATGGATTTACCTAAATGTATAGAAGCCAAAAGCTGAAGTCAAAATTCAAACAAATGATTGAACCTTTACTTTAAAACCTGCTTGAACATTCAATTATGTGCTTAATAAATGGAAGTGAAGAAACATAGGCCACATAATATTCATTGAATGAGGAAAAATAGCCTAAATATGTGTGATTTGGTTAAAAATGCCATAAAAGTCTCCTACTTTTTCTATTACACAATCAAATGTTTTGTTTTGAAAAGAATGACACCAAGAAATCAATGGACAAAACTTTCAGGTGTCATGTCTGGATGTGAACGATAGAGGGCGCCATCACGCTGCAGATTTTCACCCCACAGTGGAGGTGTGTTTTAGAGCAGTACAATGAGGAACTGTGGTGCTTTGTCTAGTCAGGATTGTCATTATTTGTTGTGCTTCTATTGCACATTAGTTCTGTTGTTTGTCAGACTTATGAGTTGTTTTTTTTTGTAGTCAGTCGGTGTGTGGTGTATCAGGTCTGCATTCAGGTCTCGTTTTAATCCCATAAAGAAAGTGGACATGAGACACAGCTTCCTGTGATTGTCTGATTCTTCCTGATCTTCAGCTTCATGCAAACCAACAACAGGCTCAGGATGCGATCATTGATGTCATTTATCTGTGTGTTCTGCCTGCATGGTTGTTGTTTGAGCAGCAGTTAATGACTGTGAGTGAATTCAGAGGCTCAGGATAACATATGAATGTTGAACATGTCTTTAAGCCATATTAGCCACAAGGTTATACATAATTATCAAATCTCTAAACACTAATGACTGAAGTGTAATATGATAACATTTATTCCCATGTATCCATTTTTAGAAGCAGTGGAAACATGCAGAGGCCATGGGAACAGTGCTGGGTTAAAGGAATGGTGCTGAGATTAGATTTTTACCCCCTCTGTTTGTTTACAGGACCTTTTTATTTAAGAGTTTAAGAATGTGAAAACATTTAGTTTTGTCTGTTACTTTAAAGGCACTTTAGTTACAGCTCCACTACAAAGGATTAAAGGAGCTACCTGAAACTTACTGATGCCACCTGAGCAGCACTTGTAGTTCCCCCTGCAGCCTCTAGGGGCTGGTTCCAAAAGTGAGTTCATCCTCATAGACTCCCATGTTAAAATGTCCAACTTTCCAGCAGAAATAAACAGCCTGGTCAAACCAGTGATTCTGCTTTCTATTGATAAGTTTCCCTTTATTGTCAACTGTATAGGGAAAATATGCATAATTATGGGCGTGACTGATTTGAGTGACAGGCAGTTGCAGTAACACAGCGCTAGCTTCCTGCTTCCACAAGTGCCCGCCCACCTCCACTCCACTCTCACTCCACCTGTTTGTCTAAAGTGTTCTGTATTTGGACTTTGGATGGTGTATGTGGTTCTGTAGAAGTAAGGAGAATTACCACTTTTGAGCTAACACACAAGTGCAGTTCCACACTTGGCCACTAGAGGCTTGATCTCAAAGTGTGTCAACGATCGACCTACATATAAAATTCCATTTTTTTATTTTCAGAGGTGGTTTAGTGTGATGTTGCTGTAATTACAGAGAGAGAGTGGATACCATAATCGGGAGTGTCATTTTGAAGGATTATCTCACTGTACTGTTAAATTAAATTGTACACTTTTACACTTATGATCTGTGATTTAAGCATGTGAGGAGTTGAACGCCTCATCAACACAGACACAAAAACATCCTTTATTTCTTTTTGTGTGTGTGTGTCTTTTGACTTAACGATGCATTCCAGAAAAACTATTTTTAAAGAGATGAAGAAAGCAGATCTGAGGCCCACAGTCCTTGTTTTGCCGAGATTCACTCAGGCATCGAATGACTCACCAGAAGCGAAATATGGAAAGAATTCCCTGGAGTCGGCACAATCGTGGTCTTGGTTAAACCCTCTGTTGTTCGGTTTGGCCTTGTTTGTGGCGATTGGGGATTGTCCAGTGAAACTGTGTTATTCTACACTTCCCGGCCTTGCTGGAAAAGCCATGACAGGCCGGACATATCTGGCATAGCTTCCTGCAAGAGGCTTTGTGAAAGAGATTAAAAGAACACTGGAGAGAATCACAACAAGAAGCATGGATGCATTCTGTCACACTGGAGGACCAAACGTCCACATCCTGCCCTCCTGCCAGTGACCAGTGTTTGTCTCCTCACTCTCACAGGCTGAAAGCAGGTGTATCTAATCTGTTAGATCATTAAAGAAGGTGATCATAGTACTCCTCCCAAAGCCACTGCAGTGTTGTCTTTCTTTGTGTTTTGCATCATTGTTGAAGAAATTTGAATCTTCTCTGCTGTTGGAGGTCACATGTGGCCTAATTCCTTTGAACCACTCTCTGTATAAAACATTGTATACACATAGGCATGGCTGTTTTTTACTACGTTTGGCAGGCTTTATGATGGAGCTCATAGCAATCCAGGGAACCTTGACAGTATTAATGTCATTCTTGATGGACAAATACAGATTTCGATCAGTTTTGGAACTATATGGACACTTGTTTAAAAGGCCTACAAAAGGCCTGATAGGCACTTGTATTTTAAATTTAAATTAATTTTGCTGGTTAGGAAGCCTGCCAGTCAACCTGCCAGGGTAGTTTAGAAAGTTTGCATGAATTATATGCAGTTATGTGGTCAAAACTGAGTGGATAATGTTAGCGGAAGAAGCTGGAAATGACCATAAACATGCTGTTGGCAATAACAACTCAGAAACAGTTACATTTTCTTGAGGTTAGTGTTGCAGTGATAGTTGCCAAGTTCATAAAAAAAATGTCTGAGTTGTGAAGGTCTGATAAAAGCCAAGATCAAGTTCAAAATAACAACAGCCAAAGCACGTCCACAAAGATAAGGCAAGACAAACATGTAGTGTACAAGTCAGAGGGGAAACGGTCCGACAGGAGAAGTATAAATATACAATACGAGCAGCAGCGTGGGAAAGGTCACTGTGGGAACTGGGGCTTGTTTTTTGTCAATGAGTTTTATAAAGTCTGCCTCTGACTCCAGTACAACAGACTTTTGGGTTCCCACCCAGACCTGCAGCCGAGCAGCGGTGTCACATCCATTCCTTCATTGTTCTCCAGTTTCCTCTCTGGTTTCTTTTCCCCTCCTTTGCAGCTCGCAGAGTTTGTCACGTTGTTCTCTGGAAGGTGCTTTCTTTGGGACGTGGTTGGTAGTGACACGCCGGTTCCCACGATCTCATGCCCTTCCTGCAGAGTTACTGCTTGCTCACCGCTCAGGACAGGAAAGCAGTGCATGGAGGCCACTGAGAGTGTGTGCTAATTTAGGCAAGGCTCTCTATTGTTTTACATGGGAATTATTTGAGTGATGATGAGCTCGTGTCTTCTCTGAAACCCATCACTAGTGAGACATAAAGGTTGGGAAAAGTTTGCAGAAGCCTGGTCCATCAGTGCATTTTCTTGAGTGCATCACGTTTTACTTGGCAGTGGGAATGTGGGTAAGGAGAGCCTGCAGCAAACATCTGCTCAGCTGTGAGCTGCGGGCTTTTTTCTAAATTCATGTGATCCACACCCAGCCATCAGGTCGCCCAGAAATATTGGGATAATTTTATTCTGTTTGTTTGGACACTTTGAGCTGCAAAACCCGTGACAGTCACAAGTAATCATCCAGGTCACAAGCCAAAACATCAGGAACTACTTTCTAGTTTTGCTCAAACTGGTCACAGTTTGCTTCATTTTTTTTTTATCTTGAGGCTTTTCTTTAACTCATCTTCGCTACATCACCACCTTCAGGATTAAAAGGAAAGGTTAGTTAATGAGAAAAACACAGGGGAAAATGTCTTCTCTGAAATAGCACAGATGTCCTTAATGCTGTGCGTGCTCAGTGCATCGTACTCAGCTAATTAAAGTCGCTTCCCCCCTCCAGGCCTGGACGTATGTTTCTAGGGATGTGATAAAACGATAAAGCTGTAGCACAGGGAGGGGAAGGGACGTGCTGTTAAGTGCTCAGCCAGAGACAATAAAGTGCTCCTGCATTCCTGCTCGTCTCATGTTGTCGGGCAATAGAAGTTGCACTGTGTTGTGCTGACTATAATTGAGTTGTGTAAGATTATGAAATATTTAGTTCCTCAGGCAATGGATAAGTGCATGGAAGTGCAAAGGATTTGAATCCATTATTTATGAGTTCATATAAAAAAGTAAGGAACTATGATTTGTAATATTTGGACTAAGAGACCTTTCCAGATCATGTTCTGTGGTGGTGTACATGCAGACCAGGAGGGTGGAAATGGGACAGTAGGACTTACGTAATAAAGCTCAGGGCTGAGGGGCGAGATGGGTTTTTTTAGACAGAGCCGCTCAGTTGGCACTTCAGGCGCTGGCATGCCCGCTTGATATGGAACCCATGGAGAGATTACCCACTTACACAGTTCCTGCAGAGTGCGTCACCCGCCCTGTGATGACCATAATCCTGCAATCCAACCACTGCTGCAGCCCTGGAGGCAGCACACATGGGAGAAAACTGTGGACAGATGAGTGGAAAGTTCATGATGCAGCTAAAATATGAATTTATACTGTCTGTCCCTGCACATGCATGAAGGCCTTTATTGCCATGAGATAGCTGTGGATGGATCCTCATGTTTTTAACATGCATCATATAGTCCCCTCACTTTCCTTTTTCTGATAATCTGATGATTCCTCTGCACACTTTTTCGTGCTTAGATTTACATTTTTTTTTACTATAACTCAATGCACAGGTTCTTCTGTAATTTGTGCAAATCTATTTTAAAACATGAAGTTGGTGTTTTTGTGCCACATAATAGGGATTGACTCACTTCTTAGAGCCAGCCTCAAGTGGCCACAGGAGGAACTACATTCTCAGATGTTTTTTATTTTTATTTTTTTGCCAAAAATATATCTGCTGACCAAGTAACTCAGAGACAATACAAAGCAACCTCTTCAGACTACTTCTAACCGATTAGTGCCTCAGCTGACACATCATTAATGATTCATTGCTGTTATTAATTGATGTGGTGAGATTACACGTGTCTCCCGATCAGGTCAGCTGCAGGACGTGCTGGTCACTCTACCTGGAAACAAAGCAGGACTGCATCACAGAGAGGCAATCAGCTTATAAAGCTGCTGACTGCAGAGAGAGGGAGAGAAAGAGCAGTGAGGGCGACCACTGCACCATGTGACAGGAAGGTTTATCACATAAAGGCAACTTCCTGTAACTTGACAAAGTGGCACTTCATTTCAGAATTTTGTAGAATATATATATATATATATATATATATATATATATATATATATTTTAAAGCAGAAGTTTCACAATTCTGTCTGACAACATATTATTTATGTGACTTTAAGGATGTAACATCGACTGGAAAACAAAAGCTTCCTGCAGGCAGGCGTCTACACACTCCCCTCTATTGTTAATGAGGACCTCGCCCAACACAACAATCACCCTCATCAGAACATTTGGCAACAAATTGTTCCCATTCACACCACAAGAACAAAACTACACTAAATATACTGCAGCTATGAAGGTAAAGATTTGAAGCATGGGCATTGTCAGGTCCATTTTAGAGGGTCTTGAGCCCCCCTGTGTCATCAAGCCCCCCCCAAACAATTCAGTTTGTGGTTGGTTCTATGATTTCACTATATAAAATCCAAGCCAGATAGAGAGCACCACTCCAATGTGTTTTTTTTAACCAGGTGTTACCAGTTATAAATAGCTTCCTCCCCCTCCCGTTTCTAAATCCTGTTCTGATTAGAAGAACAATTTCTCTGTAGCTGTGAAGTAAAATTTCCCTGCACAACATGTGGGACGCTGTCAGAGACCAACAATGAGAATTTTAATCAGATCGAGAGTTTGTTCAGGTATTGTCACCGTGCTCACGCCTGTGTGTCAAAATACACACCTCACCCCTGCTATTCTTGTCTGTTTTTACACTCTACTACAGATAGTTCACCTACAGGCATGAAACCTGACGACAAGCACATTAATTCAGGCTACTGCCCCACTTCTATTGAACCCATGAGTTTGTAGTGTAGTGTTTACACAAAAAAAATCCCCACTAACAATGCATATGTGGAAGTATGATCTTCTTGTTATTCTGCATAAGGAGGATGTTTTCCAGAATTTCATCCAACATGAAATTTGTTCCTGCAGGCTCCTGTGAGGTTATGAGTGTATAGAATAAGACTGATATGTATTTCAGCCACATGTGACAGGTAGGCTAGGCTAGGCTGCAAAACAGGGGAGCAACAGTATGCGACTTTGCAGAGCGGTGGCAACAGTGCCCCCCCTGGCAACAAGTTGTAATTGAAGGGTTTGTTGCACTCAAAGCCTCAATGGTAAAGATTTGACATCACTCCTAACTAAAGAATCCTGCACACAAAAATACACCAAACTGCCAGATATCATTACGTAACAGGGTTTGTCTGAAGTTCTCAATTCGTTACATTGCTCATATCAATACTATGTAGCACCAGAACTGAAGTCAAAAGCATGCTACAAATGCTGATCTTCTCAGAATGTTTCCAAAGAAGCTAATGTCGATGTCAATGCTTATGCTAAGGTTGAGGCTAAAGCTGAATCTGAGGCTATTCCTGAAGCTAAAGCTAACATAAATGTCAATGCTAAGGCTAAAGCTCAGGGTTTTGCTGAAACTAAGGCTAAAGTCAGTGCCAATGCTAGTGCTAAGGCTAAAGCTCAGGCTAATGCTGAAGCTAAGGCTAAAGCCAATGAGATGCTAATGCTAAGGCTACAGCTCAGGCTAATGTTGACGCTAAGGCTAAAGTCGATGCCAATGCTAATGCTAAGGCTTCCTAACTCCTGGTTAATCCAAATTTGGGTAAAGTGAATGTGGAGCTAATGTAGGTAGGTGGCACCTTCCACTCAAAGTCCTTTAATGTGCACAATGCATTATTTTGAATCTTCAGACATTTTCAGTGTCTATGTGTTCATGATTAATGCATTTCTCTGCACTGCAGTTGTATTTAAATCAGGGTGAGTACATATTAGTCCTGTTTCTTTTTTATCAATCCTCAACATCTGTCACCCGGTGGACCCTCCAGCACCTACAGCTCTAAGGACACATTCCCCCACCGAGCTCCTGCTGAATATTTCATCCTCAAAGCAGCAGAGATAGAGTGTCCCTTCACACAATCTGTGTATTGTCTCTGGTGTGAGGAGCAAAATACCAGGTCAGCCATGTTTGTCTCAAACAGCGTAGAGGGGTGACGGGTTGAAACACGAGAGATGTCTTGTTTTTCAGCCAGCTTCTCATGTGCGAGCTGTGACGTTGTCCTGGAGTTCATGGAGGGCAGCCGACAGACAAGTTTGTCCTGAAAAGTAATGCTCAGTTTTCACCTGAAGTTCAGCCCGGGCTCACATAGCTTTTTTTGTCTGATGTGCTGATGTTGCTGCTGCTGCTGGACACCTGTTGCAAACAAGAAGCAATGCATGGTTCTGTTTCAAAGAGGAACGTTTGAAGAAAATACAGGAGGGGCATGGCCTTAGAGTGACTTCTATCCATCTATCCGTCCATTATCTGGTGGCAGCAATCTGAGCAGGGACACCAGGCCTTCCTCTCCCTGTCCCCTCCTGTATACCCATTGCCTTAATGCCAAACTTTTAGCTTCAGCTTTAAGGAGCCATTGTCTACCTTGTTTATGGCCAAATTATTCAGTATGTATACACTGAAAGCTCATGTACCCTAAGAGTTAATCCAATAATCACCTTCCTCTTTTTGGGGGCTACTTTATATTTGTTTGCTTTTTATTTATTTATTTATTTTTACCAAAAATAGATAATCAGTGTGCTTTAGAAATCCCCACTTCTACAGCACGCTGATAAAATTCTACTACAAAGCTGCATCTCTTATGTTATTATTCTGCTTCATTCCTGCCAAAGTCACACCATTTTTAAGCTTGTCATGTGGAAACAGCAGCAATCCACCAGAAAACGATGTAAATAGGGTCAGTGGGGAAACATCTCAGCACATTTCTTTGCATCACAAATAATGAGGCCAAGAATGTGACCTCTGCCTCGCTGTTTGCTCGCTGTCTGAAATGAAAACGTCTGACTCCCCTGAAGCAAAAAATTAGGCCATCAACATCTTTGTCTCTATACAGTGTAAACCAGTGTATTTTACAAGTCATGCAGAGAACCCATATGTTCATCTGAGGGTGGAACAACAAACCTATGATTTTTTTCACAGAGCTTATTTAAACTACAGTCAGCTGTCTGGCCAATAAACTGCATTTAATTATACCCATTTAAATCTTCTGTGTTTTAGGTATATGCACAAGACCTCCATCTACAATCCTCTGCATGAAGATTATGACACTTCTTACTGCATTTGTTAAGAAAGACAAAGCATCAGTTCCCATACCGGGAGTCGAACCCGGGCCGCCTGGGTGAAAACCAGGAATCCTAACCGCTAGACCATATGGGAAGACATGAGCAGTTAAGCTCCAGAGCAAAGTCTCTCACTACAATGGAGGAATACGTGCAAAAATGTTAGGTTTACATGATAACTGCATGCAACAACAAATAGTGTTTAAACCTCCCTCCTGTTGAAGCCTGCAGAGATGTCAGGTTTGTTCCATCAGGGGTTTTCATTCACCAATGACACAGTTAAGAGCTTCCTGTAGGACAGCTGATTGGCATTGTTCATTCATTGTAATATTAGGTGATAACATTGCTGACTTTATAACATTTGCAAATGGCAAACTAAGTTAGTT
>JAVQJX010161219.1:0-16954 GCA_036025115.1 Ambassis agassizii
TTAAGAACATGTTTTACAGCCTCAGTTATTTCAGTAGACACTGTAATACATCCAACAAAAAAAGGCTTTTTATCCATTTCCACACAGCAGAGTTACAGACATTTAAATCCAGCTGCAAATTTTACCCTTGTGTCTACTCTATCAACTAATTTTACACAAACGTATTAAATGGGAATTTAATAATTAGCTTGGTAAGAGACAGAGCAGGATAAAAATTGTTTCCTACAGTCTGCTGTTATGAATACTTCCCTTTTCTTAACACTTCATCATACATGTTGTCAGAGCAGAATAAAAGTCTTAACAGAAACAGAACCACAAGACGCAGAGGAGTTAAAACCTCACTGCCTTTCCTTCCACGAGCACTTTGAGAATGATGTCTTTGTGTTGCCCTCTTCTTGCAGCAGTGCAATGAACAGACCACTTTAAAAACACACGGCTCCATGCCAGCTCCACAGAAAGCCATTTGGACATCTAATAGCTGTGGACCAGGCCAGCTTAATGTAAGCCTTATTGTGATTACCTGATGTAATGACAGCCAATCCAAATAGAGCCTGTAAGCCATTACCAGGCAAACAAGAGGAACACATTATGCATTTGCACTATGTCAGCCTGACAAGGGTCTGAACAATGCAGCATGAAAAATCCTGAGGGAATAGAGAGGAACTGTTTAGCACGGTTATGCCTCCCAAATGTCACAGACTGCACCTTTTTCAGGGCGTCCAACGTGCCTTAAAAGCTCTAAACTGCAATCTTAACGTAAACAAAGATAAAAGATTAGAAACGTGAATTCACATTTGACTGTTGTGAAACGTGTCTCAAAGCTTGAAATTACAGGAAATATAAATTAGCAATAATAGTCTGCTGTCATCACACATCAAACTCTTTACTTCCAGCTCAGAAAGTTTAGAGTGTGTTAGAATGTTATACATGACAAAAGTTGGTGTAAAATGTGCTACTTGTGCCAACTTTCCATTTCATCTGTAGAAGTACACACAGACAGCCTGCTGTGCTGTTTGTGGATGCACCCGATTTTTACTCCAATTTACTAAATTACACCGAATTTACATTCAGTTCTGTGAAGCTAATCCAAACACATGTAGACTCAAACATTGTTCTCCTTATGAAAACACATAATATACGTTTCACCTCATCTGTTTGTCTTTAGATACAGCCTGCAGGATCTTCCACCTCCTGACACTTTATAACTCTAATCGTTAATCAGGATTACTGTGACTATCTCATTACACAAGATGACACGCGAGGGAGGGAAAGAATTCATCCGTTTATACTTCCCTGCTTGCCTCAAGAATGTCTTTGGAGAGATTTTTTTTAAAAGCATATTATTCTCCTGGAAGCTTATCCTACAGTATGACTTGGCTTGACAAAATCTCTGCATTTATCTGAGTGGATCCACAGTGGATAAAAACCACACACATACTTTCAGTTTTTTTTGTTCTTGTGAATCTTCAGAACAGAAATGAAAAAAATACATTTAAAACATGAACACTGTTCTTTTTCTGTATGGTTCTTTTATTAATGGTGGGTGTGTTAGTTGTCAAGACTTAAGCTGTTGTTCAGGTTGAAAGGCTATTTTGGTGGTGTGGGAGGACAGGGTGAGGGGAAGGCACCAGGGTAAGCTGGGGAAGAGTAGAGGGTGAAGAGGTGAGGTTGCCCCACAAGGCTGGTTCAAGGTTCAGTTTGGCTTTTTTTTTTTTTTTTTTTGCTACATGATGAAATTCAAGAACAGAGTTGGACGAACATAATTCCAAAAGTTACATAGAGTTACAGATTTCAGTTAAGTAGATAATCTCCAATATTCTAACAAAACAGATCAAAACTAGTCAAATAGTGGAAGATGGCAGTGATTTGATCAAAATCTAGAGCTCTTCGTGCGTTTTCTTGTGTTCAACCTGCATGTTGAGTTTCAGTTTCTTTTTATCCAGGCCATGAACTGAAGCAAAGACAGCATTCAGAGGCAGCTTCACCCCCGAGAGAGAGAGCGGAGGTATCCTGTTGCTGAGCGTGAGTGGAGGCAGTGTGGCAGTGGAATCATGTGATCACAGTCGGGCCAGTGCGTCCGGTCCGCTCATGGAGCTGAGAGATCTTGAGGGCGATGTCTACCAGAGGAGCCAGCATCACCTGAAGGATGAGCACATGTCACTTAAGGTCCTGTGTTCCATTTTTTGCATCGTAAAGTGTCAAAATGTGCAAATTTAAAGTAGTCTGTGAGGTGTTTTTTCTGCTGTAAATCTCCTCTCATATCTAGAGATGACCTGCTACACGTGTAAATCAGATCTACTCTAAGCCAGCCAACTGAACCATTAACCCACTCACCATTTATCTGTCAAGTTAAGATCCTGAAGCAGTATGTTTCTGTTTTTCTATTCATTCATGGTGTCTGAGCGCTGAGGAGGATAAAGAGGATCGAGTAGGACTTTTATTCACTGTCTTCTTTCTTGTCTTGCTTTCTTGTACTACATCACCTCCTTGTCCACACCAGTCAAAATGACTTTATGAAGTGTCTCACTGAGACTCGCACTCTTTTATTTTCCCTCTGTGCTAGATTTCCCTCTCTTCATACTGGCCTCCATAAGCTGCTATAATTCAAGATGTGGCCAAACATCTCCATCATCCCCCACGTTGAGTAAAACCTCTGGAACTTGTTTTTGGAGAGCTCCACCCCACATAAGCTAGCAGCGCTGCATGTTAACAGCCAGTGTGAAGGGTTTCTTTTGGGACCTATGCGAGCAAATCATTGACTGTGGTAACCTTGGGGGGGTGACGGGGTGATCCAAAATATTTATTTTATTATTTGTAATATTTATATTTTATTCTATTCCTAGATCTAGCTGCCTAGAATTACTCCCGATTGTCCTCACCTGTGGATCCTGGTAAATTTTCTGAGGGTCCTTCTCATAGCTGTCTATGTAGAGCCTGATGGTTGCTCCGGCACTTCCTGTGCCACTGAGACGGAAAATTATCCGAGAACCATCGGAGAAAATGATACGGAGGCCCTGAGACAGAGAGAGAAGCAGCAAGAGGCAGAAGGAAGAAAATTCAGAACAGCACCATGTGAAGCTACAAATGAATATATGAGGGACAATAATTCTCATTGTTGTTTTCCGTATTACTGCATACCTGGTTTTTGGACACACTTCCATCCACAGGGTCCGTGTAAGCAAAGTTATCAGCAATAGCAACATCATAGGTCTTATCACCAGATGAGAATTTCTTTCCTACAAAGGATGGGTCGAACATCGCCGTCTCCAGATCCTTTATCATCTTGTTGGCAGCATCTGAGTCAACCTCCTCATAGTCGTACCTGGATGGAAATGTCGTTAACACAAAAATATTATCTGTCTAATTGGAATTATTACGATTTTTCCCTGTTTACCTAATTTTTTATTTTTATTTTGTCGCAACAATCACTGAAAAGTGAAGTTTTTGAAGTTAAATGTGTTGCAGTTCTTATATTTACCACTAGATGGTGCCAGAATACATTTGACCCCCCATCATCCCAGAATTTGTTCCAAAAACGAACTAAAAAAAAATTCCTGGCCCTCTTAATGCTTAAAAATACACAAAACACTCCACTTTTGGCACACAAGCTCCTGTTTCATAAACTTTCCTCCATGCATCATCATTTCTAACCTGGTGAAAAAGTTTCTGCCAAACTTCTGCCAGTGATCCTTCATGATCTCCTCCACGCTTTGTTTCCTGGTGGCTAAGATTGACAGCCATGCGAGCACGGCCCACAAGCCGTCCTTCTCACGGATATGATCGGAGCCTGGTTGGTTAGCGGAGAAAGGAAAGGGGATGAGTGAAGTGAGTATGTGACGGGCATTGCTTTCTGTTACTGGAGACTTAGCTAAATAAATGTGATGACTTGTACTCACCAGTGCCGAAACTCTCCTCTCCACACAGTGACAGTTTGCCAGCATCCATCAGATTCCCAAAGAACTTCCAGCCTGTTGGAGTCTCATACAGCTGCATCTGCAGAGCTTTAGCCACACTGGAATAGAATGGCACACATCATAAACCGCATGAGGAAAAAAAATAGATTGATGAGTGAGGGGCGAAAGAAAAACTTTAAATTAGCTGTTATGTTGTGTGGTTTTTACTTGTCCAGGGCTCCACTAGTGGGCATGCTGCGAGCCAGTCCTTTGACACCAGTCTTCTGGAAGTAAGGGATGCTGGTAATGTTGGCAGCAATGACAGCCACAGAGTCTGAGGGGTTCACAAAGAAGCCGTGTTTACCCAGCACCATGTTGCGGTCCTGAAGTGCAGGAAAAAAAAAGAAAAAAAGACGTCAACCACCACAAATGACATACAACAGTTACAGATTAGGTTCCTAAGCTGTGGTAAATATTTTTCAGAATGGTAATTGTTCGAGGATAAGTTTTTAGTGCTGGCCTGTCTTGAAAAAGTTAGTGAAGGTAGCCGAGGAGTGACAAATTGTGCCTTAATAGGTTCCCAAATGTGGTCTGTTCCTTTCATGAAATATGAGATAAGTGTCAGGGGAAAGCTAACAGCTAACTAAAAACATTCACTGTCCTCATTAAATGTTTTGCCAAACTTAAAATGAGCTCAATTCAGTCTCACCCTGAGACTCAGACCCATTATTTTGATTACCAATGCTTCTCTATTAAAGAGAAAAAATACATTTAAATCAAATTAAAAATAACTAATAGGCCTGAGCTTATTAAATTCATTTTATGTGAGCTGACATCATAAATTCAAATCCAGACTCCAGACTACACACCTCTGCTCTCACCTCCCCCCCCCCCCAATACATTGTCTGATTTAAAAGCTGGAAAACCATCTTCTCTGAAAAGTTACATCACTTACACCATCGCCATCAAAGGCGGCTCCAAAGTCATACTCTCCGCCTTTCATGGTGTTGACCAGGTCGGCAGCATATGTCAAGTTGGGGTCAGGGTGATGTCCACCAAAGTCCTCCTGGGGGACACAGTTGACTGCCGAGTTTGCTGGAGAACCCAGCTCTTCACACACAATCTTCTTCACATAAGGACCAACCACTAGAGGGAGAGCAAGAGTCATTAAAAGGAACAATAACATGTTAATGGAGGCACTCACAGAATAAACTGATGACCTCCTTTACACACTTCAAAAGATACATACAACATAGTGCCCCATACCTCCATGCATAGCATCCAATCGGACATTAATGTGACTGGCTCCAGAGAGAAGCTCCTTCAGTGCAGCAAAGTCAAAGATGCCCCTTAACATCTCAGCATAAGCCTCAACTGAGTCCACGATTTCCACTGTGACAAATGAAAAGCACAACTAAGTCGGTGGTAGATTTTGTCCAAAAAATTAATTTTGATTACATACTGGTCACATGTATTTATGAAGTTAATATTAAAAAAAAGTCTGCACAAGTTTGACAACAAGACAAAGCAGAATGTACCTGTGAAGGGCTTGAAGGTTGCCACTTCAAATGTCTGCTTTCCGATCTTGGACAAATCCACTTTGAGCTCTGGGCAGATGTGATACTCCTGCAGGCTTTTACTGATCTCAAATATTTTGTTTGTGATGCCCTCTGGTGCAGGTCCTGGGGAACAAAAAGCAAAATGTAACAGATAACTTGTAGCAAATGCAGATGAAAATAGTGCAAATGATATTAATCTTGAAGTCACATTTCTATGGGAACCCTCTTGAATTTCTCTCACCTCCACTGGAAATGTTGTACTTGATGCCAAAATCTCCATTGGGGCCTCCAGGGTTGTGGCTGGCTGTGAGGATAATACCACCCACTGCCTTTATCTTGCGGATCACACAGGAGACTGCAGGGGTGGACATGATGCCATTTTGACCAATAACCAGGTGATTTATCTGCAGACACAAATACACGTATGGACGCACATTAAGATTTCATTTATGTGGTTTGATTTACATATAAAAGTGAACTAAATCTCACAGCTAAATATCAATATTTTCTATTTACAGGGTGCATTTCTTTAGCACTTTACACTCACTGCATCTTACCTTCTTTTAGAGTTTTGAAATCATGCCATAATCTTAGAGAAGGAACTCGGTCTATTTGAGCAGGGACAGACTTGCTTTATGTAAACATGTGAACAGCAGAGCCTTTGTTTCTGCAATATCTATGATACCATTTCCCCACAACTCACTCAGTTACCTAATAATATCAATTCAAAATTGCAACCCAGATGATCAAACATCTTTACGCAGCTGCCTAAAACACACAAACAGAGAGGGCATTCATGCATTTGCACGTTGACACTGCTACAATAAGGAAAAAAACAAATAAATAAAACATGTTCTATTCATGCATTCTGCACTTGACCATGCAGACATATGCAGGGCAACATGACTGTCTGCACGTTGCACATCACGCCCCCCCCCATCTCACCACAGCTTATTATGAAACAACACAACGCTGTGCTGCCAATCTTCCTTTATATACAACAATTTTATAAAAAAAAAAAAAAAAACACTTTCTGCTCATTTGCAGCATTACACAAGACTAAACCGGAAGTTTTCTGTGAAATCTACAAAATAAGAGGCGTGGATTTCCACACTTAAAGCAAAGACTGTTCGTGTCGGTCAGTATGTAAATGTCAAAGGTAATCGTTTCATTTCCTTCATACACTTTATCCAAAAGATCACTGCGGTCATGAAACCCAGGCTGCTGCACCTGTCGGAGGTTTTCTGAATCGTAAAGTAGTTTTCCATAAACGCAACCTTGATGAATGACAAGTCAGAGAATGGCTAACACTCATTCGCTGCATCACTTTGCATTAACAACTTAAAATACAAAGTGTTCATAAGCTTTGAGTGCTTAAAAAACATGTTTCAGTATCGTTCGTGACGTTAACGACAATTCATTTGTTGATAATTTAAGTGTTATTCTTAAAAACTGACTGATTTTTTTTCCTGTTAGCATTAAGCTAGTAAAATTAATCGATATTGCCTCGTGGCTAATGTTAAAAATATCTCATTAATTAAAAGTATTTTTCCAGGAGTAGCGGATGAATTGACAGACGTGACAGCTGGGCTTTAGTGTGGAGTTGTGGAGCTCACATGCTGTGCTAGCTTAGCTTAGCTTAGCTTAGCTACACAGTCCTTCTCTTCACTGACCCCGTTGGCAGCTGCAATCTGGACGATCAGCTGAATGGCTTCTTTCATGAAAAACCTGCCGTCTCCTCCCACCACCACAGCGGCCGTCTGGCGCTCAGAAGGCTCGATGACAGAGACGATGCTCTGGATGAAGTTCTCCGCATAGTGCTGGTTCTGCTGGAACACCGACACCCTCTTCCTCAGGCCGCTCGTTCCGGGCTTCTGGTCCGTGTACGGCTTGGTCTTCACTGTTGTAATTTTTACCATTTTCACCTCTGTGTGATCCGCAGTCGCGGTACGAGCCTTGGAGGAGGTGACTGCAGCGACAGAGGAGCCACACGGACACAGCGGACACAGCGGACACAGCGACAACGCCCCCCTCTGATGAGGCCGCCTCCCGGGGTATTAAAGGGCCAGCAGGCAGCGTGGAGGACTCACTCACACTCAGCAACAACATCAAGGATTCACCCTGTTTTCTTATAACATCTGAGGTCCACTCTTGGATATTAGTCATAACAAACAAACAAACAAACAAACAAACAAACAAATAAAGTGAAAATATTGCCATAGGCTGAGGTTAAGCCCCCCCTCTCATATTTGACTTACCAATTCATAATAAAACAAGGATGTGCCATTTGTTTAAAGGCACACTAAGTAACTTTTTCATGTTAATTAATCATCTTCATAGGCCGGTAGATGTTAAAATGACACATTACAGGATGAATGAAGACTCCCTCGACCCCCCCTGCTGTCTGTAGAGAGAATACCGCACTTTAACTTCAGGGACACCAACCAGGAGACTCTTAGAGCACTGGAACACTTTACGGCAAACAGTGTTTCTGCTTTTATCGGATATGATCGGATGAAGCGAAGAAGAGGCAAAGAGTTTCAGAGCGAGTGAGGGAGGACTCGACACGAGTCAGCGTTGATCCAGACTTAACAGAATGAGGAGAGCAGAAAGAAGAAGAAGCTGCAGGCTGGATGCAGACCTCACGTTCCTGCTTTCAAAGAGTAACACAGACACGCTGATAGTTTATCATATTTGTGTGATATTTGCACAAGCGCTGATGTTTTATCTCAGCTTTGAAGTTTATCAGTGAACTCAGACGAGGCTGATGCTGATTCTGTAATATTATCACGAAGCCGTTTTCAATCATAAATAATAATAATAAGGCAGTAATTATTTGTGTCCAGACGCCGCTTCAACCTTTTATTTGAATGAAAATGATCTGGATGACTGAGAATCTTCACAGACGTGAGGGACAGCGCTCTGTTTTTACCACAGTGCGTTATAAAACGTGTCCTCCGAGACAGCAGGGGGAGCCACGTCGCTAAAGGTTACTTAGTATCCCTTTAAAGTTTGCAGGTACAGACCTGAAGATTAGAGTCAGGATGAAAGACTTAGTTTTAGATGGTTAGGGAAAGTAAGGGGCTCGAGAACGCACATGCACAGAATGTATTATTCATGCACTCCGGCCTTACCTGTAAAACCCTGTGCGGAAGCCGTAACTTCTCAAAATCTGTTCAGTGAATGCACATGTTGAACCCTGGAAGATGAACAAACACTCAAGAGACCATCCTCATACATCTGTCACCATAGCTTGCATGTCCTTCATTTAGTGAACAGAAAGACAGTGCACACAGTGCATGGATGTAATAATTACACAGAGTATGTAAAAATGTATGCAGTGTTCGAATTACGGGGGAGCTAAGGGGAACCGAGCTCCCCTGAAGAGGTCACAAGCTCCCCTGATAGCCTACTTTGAGACATTTGGGGGGAGCTCTGAAATATCATCCATTTTTGTGTCACAGGGTGCTGACATTAGACTTTCTGTACAGAAAATAAATATAGTAACATGTAATTATTCAGCATCATAAACGCGATTCTGTTCTGTGGCTGCTGTTCTGTGGCCGACCACTACTAAACGCAAGTCTGACACAGCTTCCCACCGGCATGTCAAACTGGTCCAGCAAAGGGCCGGTGTGGCTGCAGGTTTTTGTTCCAAACCAGCAGCAGCACACCACATTTGATTAATTCAATCAACTGATCTCAGTCCTCAGGCAGCTGATTGGTCACACTGTGTGCTCCTGGCTGGTTGGAACAAAAACCTGCAGCCACACCGGCCCTTTGCTGGACCAGTTTGACATGCCTAACTAACTAAAGTTTCGCAAGTTTCGTGAGCAAACCCTCTCCTCGCTCCTCTCTGTGGACCTGAACAGACCTGAACGCACCTTCTTTGGAGCTCTTTGAGTCTCTGTCTTTGTGTCATTCTGGATAAACGTGTTTGATTGTTGTGTGCAGGCTGCACTGACAGACAGGTGCCTGCCTGCTTTTAGTGATTTTAAGCATGGCAGTAAACACATGAATATACGTTATAAAGTGAGGTGATACGAGAGTGGCAAGTAACCTGTGTTGTTTGTTGTAAATTAACCGCAATGCCGCACTCTTCCCTGTGTGCATACATGTGACATATTTAGTAGAGGTGCCGTCGGAAATTAGAGCTCCCCCGAAAGTCACTGTGTAATTTGGACACTGTATGTATGTAACTAGTTCCACTCAATGGCCCCAAATTACCCCAAACTCACATTAGAAAATTCAACTCAGTATACTTTGCAAACTTGTACTGGCCATTAATTCCGTAATCTTTGGACATTCTTATTTTGTGAAATGTTACAATAAATATTTTCTGACATATATATTTTTTATACACAGACAAAAATTAAAAATAATCATTAAAGATTAGAATTTATGAGCAGGTTTACTAAAAAAAACTCAGCTAAGAAGAACCACCAGCTCAATTATGTAAATAATAACAAGGTAGTTGCAACCACAATTGCATGACCCTCTGTAACATGAGGTTGCATAACGGAGACAAACACTTCTGTCTACTTACTTTGCCCTTTGTTCCAGTCACGTGAATGATATTGAGATGATCTAACTCCTCCACCTTTGACACAAACACAGAGTACAGATAAGACTTAAGAGAATAAGTACTATCAATGACACAGTATTGTATTGTTCTCTATTATGTGTAATTGATATGACGTACTGTGAGACCAGCTCGCTCCAAGAAGCCTCGCATGGCCTGAAGTTGCAGCTGAGGGTGGCTCCGCTCTCTTCGTACCTGCTCCAAGGCACTGGCATTGGTCTGTAGTGTGTTCAGGGTGCAAATGACATCCTTTGGGAAAAGCAATATACAAGTATTATATAACTGCTGTGGTAAATCCATGGATATGAGTCTCTCAAAAACATATATGCAGCCGCTAATCTACATTAAATTGTGGATGAAGTTAATGCATGTTTGTGGTAGTCCAGTGCATGGGAAACAGTGCACTGCATGGGAAAAAATCTTAGATTCAATGCACCATAAGGGACTTAACTTTTTCTTTGTATGATACAGGAGACAGCCATGAAATTAACCATGCAATGTTGACTAATGAGGTTACTAGCTTATGATGAAGTCAAAGTCTTGGTACTTAAATGGTATAAGTAATTAATATATTTATTATCTGAATGTACTCTTTGTTTTTCTGCAAATAATGTATGGACAGCTGAAGGAAGCCTTAGTCTGGAGTTATCACACTGCACATCACTCTCATAACTGATTAAAGTCCAAGAGAAAAATGTTGATTGGAAAACGTTGATATATAACGTTGTATTCAACACTCGTGTTCTATACCTGATGTGAAAGTGGCTCATGTCAAAGTCAAACATGGCATCAGAGAAGTTTACACCACGTGCTGTTGCAATGGTTGCACTTTAGGACATTAAGCAGTCAGTGGTCTGTTAGCTGACTACACTGAACTTTTCATTGCACCATCACATAACAGGCAGCAGCATAAGCTAGCTCCGCTAAAGTTTATGTATTCCCATGTGATATTGTCAGCCATCTTTCTATCAATCTCCAAACGGAGCACACTTGTTACAAACTTGGCAAAGTAGCCCTGGTGGCTAGCTAGCGTGTTAGCAACCGGAGAAAAAACATGTGGCAGAGGCTTTACTACCGTACCTGGTACTCCATTCCCGGTATCTTGGGAGCCGTCTTGGTGCTATAGTATCTGGATGAAAGTCCTGCCAAACGGCACGCCCAGTCCTGCTGTCGGAGCCGCGCGGCAAACCCGGAGCCCCGCCGCACCACCTGCGCAAAGAGCACCATACTGAGCGCGTAGTGATGTGACAGGAAGCAATAGCCAAATATGGGAGGATCCCTTCACATGCGTGGTGACGTACAACACGCCCTCTCGTAGTTTTCATGATAGGATAACGGCATAACGTTATTCTCTGTTTGTATAAATCGTACATATAATACTAAAATACTTGTTTGATTGCTTCATGCTGAATGATTTGCTCTGAATTGATTAAAAATCGACCGTTTAACAATATATTTACATTAAATACAAATATAATGCATTCTTATATTTATTGAAGGGTGTTTCTACTAAATTGGGAGTAGAAGAAGATATATTTCAAGTGAGTTTGAAGAGCTTCCTTATTCCATATGCCCATGGCTGAAATGTATTTAACTACGTAAGCCGAGAGCGGTCGTATTCCCGTCATACTTTTCCCCCTTGGTTATCCCGAGATAACGAGTTAATTTTCTCGTTATCTCGAGATTTCGAGAACCGTTTTCTCGTGATAACCGGATAATTTATGTGGGGATCTCGAGAAGTTTGTTTTCTCGAGAAAACGAGATGATTGTTATATGTGTTGAACGACATCATCTCGGGAGGACCAATATAGGTAGGCCTAAGTCATTGCATGTAGTTCTGCAAATGAGTTGTCAACATAATTGAGCAATCAGACCACGTATTTAATATTTGTTTCAGTGTCGGCGGCCTTAAGCCGACAACACAACTGATTCCAGTCGTCTACTCGTTTATGCGGGATAACGGAATAACCCTAACGGGATAATCATCGTTATCACGGGAAAACAATCATTTTGATATCCCGTTATCACGACATATAAACGTGCGTTTTCCCGAGATAACAAGATATTTATCCCGTTATCACGAGATAACGACCCTGGAAAAAAATTGGTGAGCATGACCGCTCTCGGCTTCCGTATTTAACAAATAAAGTGACAGATGAATTAAAGTTAGATTGATATGCATGAATTATTTCATTGTTTTATTTGTTGTTCTTGTTATCTTGCAAGAAAATAGTGTGGATAAACTTCATTCTGGTGATGGTTATTATTACTCCCAGTCGCCCGGTGGCGCTGTTTCCTCGTGTATTCACACGTTGCTGCCTTCAAAAACACACTAAGATCGTAATATCGATGTAACAAAAAATATTCATTGCGACTGAGAAAAACAACTTGGTATCTATGCATATGTGTGATACACTGGTTTGAATGATTACACCAAAATACACTCATAGAATATCTATATTAACATTTATTTCATTAATGTGTTCAGTTGAATGAACCGAAGGGTAGTGTGGTGACCGACGTCTTCTAAACGCAGCATAACATAGCAGGAACTGAACAAGATGCAGCGAGAAAAAACAAGCAACGCCGGCGCGGCTGAAAAGTAAGAATTTAAGTATTTCTAACCTAATTTATAAAAAAAAACATTTTTTTTCTAAACTCGACTTTTCAGTGTCATAGTATTAGTAGACATTTTTTGTCACGAATAGTCCAGAAATATGTGATGTCTTCTCTCCAGGCCCGACCGGGAGGCCGCCATAATGTCGAAGTATTACGATGGAGTTGAATTTCCCTTCTGTGACGAGTTCTCGAAATATGAAAAATTAGCCAAGATAGGACAGGGGACCTTTGGGTAAGTGAAAACACATATATTTCACAGTTAATCCATAGAAATATGTTTTTTTCGCATGTGTATACTTATGACGTAGAAGCGTTTGAGGCTAGCACAGCTAACTGCGTTCGAATATGTTAACAATGGACATTTTTAATTCCCTGTCCTCGGATAGCTAACTAACTACCTATATTAATGTGTTACGTAATTAGTTAGCTATACATTAATGCCATACATCAGCATAGTGCTTAATACGCCACTGTTTGTTGCTTTGTTAACACAGAGAGGTATTCAAAGCAAAGCACAGGCAGACTGGGAAGAAGGTCGCACTGAAAAAGGTTTTGATGGAAAATGAAAAAGAAGGGGTAAGAACAATTTTATTATTGTAATTTCTGTTGTCTTGTATGCTATTAAATGTGGACTCTTTATTTTTGGTGTTCGTTTCCGTTACATTAATTCTGCTACTGATGGCAGTGACGTCACGAGGCTGAAGTGAAAAAATGAGTGAAATCTGCCTTAATTGCATTTTCACAAATCAGAAAAAAGTTTCACAAATAAAAAACTACATTTTCAGATTCTGTACGGCTCTATAGAATAATCTAAACTATCAATGAAACGGAGGGTTAACAGAGAAATACACTGGTGTTCTGACTTAAGGGTCCCTTAAGATTTCCCTTAACTAGCGAATCGGAAGCTGAAGTTGAAGATGTAGGGAAGTCAGTCCTTGCCAGAACATTATATATAAACATCAACTACAGAGCCCACAAAACCCGCACAAACAGACTCATGGATGGCTTTTTCCCCAAGAGCCATCAGTGCTCTGAACTCCCATGAACAAAGCAAACAATAAGGAGAACACACACATGGGCAACAGACTGCAACAAGTATTATACCACTGTGAAAACTTGAACCTGTCGTGCAATACAATACCTCTAAGTGCAATACATTCAAATTGTAAATGCATGTATATGTATGTGTTTTTCAGTACTTCCCACATTTTTATTTTACTAAAGTATTTTAGTTCTATTTATATCCTCCCTGCCTTTATTCTTAGTATTGTTGATATTCTTTTATTCTGTTGCAGACACCAAAGGAGTAGTAGCAACCCCTAATCTCATTGTATGCTCTGGTTTACAATGACAATAAAGGCTTTCTGGTTGTGATTTATTGTAGACATGTGAATAATGGTGCTCTAAATCAGGGGTGTCCAACACCTTTAGCACATGTTCATAAGTGCCTGTTGAAAACAGGTGGCAATGCTGCCATTTGTTTCTCTGTTGCTGTGTTGACAAAAGACTTGATTCATTTTTTTTTTTTTTTTGCAGTGTCACTAACAAAATCTGCTCTCTGTGACCTGTTTGTTTCCAGTTCCCAATCACAGCTCTGAGAGAGATCAAGATCCTCCAGTTACTCAAGCATGAGAATGTAGTCAATCTGATTGAAATCTGCAGAACCAAAGGTCAGTAACACAGATCCAATGTTTTGAAACAATCATTTCCTGACTTGTAGAAGAGCATTTTTGTGCTGCAGATTACCATCCTCAAGAATGAACAGAAGAATAGAACTTCCCCCACCTATTTGTCTATACTAATCTGTTTTTCGTAGCCCAGATTGCGACACCCAGCACTATGTACGGGCCTGATGTGTGCCTCATATGATCCCACAGTAAAAAAATTCTAACTACCCGTTGCTGACCGTGTTTTCTGTAGAAATATCCCATTGTCTCAGGTTTTCCTTCAATATGCTGTAGACATCAGGCATTGCACATGGAAAGGAGTAGTGGGCAAATCAGTTGTCGGTATTTGTGCGGGCATGCAGTGTCTGTGTGTGTGAATGAGGGAGAGGGAGAGAGTTGAGCTGAGTTTTATATTTTAAAATCGCGTTGGGGAAAAAAGCCAACAGGGAATCAATAAGTGGCGGCGGGTGCTGATTGTGTGGCGGCCCATACATGGACCCGTGTTGGTCTATGTATGGAAAACACTGAAGTTGTTCCAAAGACACAAGCAGGAAGGTATTCATTTGTTTTTCCCCTTTTTTATAGCTACTCAGTTTAACAGATATAAAGGCAGTATCTACCTGGTGTTTGACTTCTGCGAGCATGACCTGGCTGGGTTGTTGAGCAACGCCCATGTAAAGTTCACCCTTGCAGAGATCAAGAAGGTCATGCAGATGCTGCTCAATGGATTATACTACATTCACAGAAACAAGGTGAGGTATAATTGTTCCACTGGAGTCTGTGAATGTGGTTCATAATAATATCTTTTCTGATAGTGGAAGGATCTATCACTGTGGATTCTGTCACTATTTAGATGAATAAATTCTTCTTTTTTTTTTTTATTAATCTTGTGGCTATGTGGTCTCAGATCCTTCACAGAGACATGAAAGCAGCCAATGTGCTTATTACCAGAGATGGAGTCCTGAAGCTGGCTGACTTTGGTTTGGCCCGAGCCTTCAGTCTGGCTAAAAACAGCCAGGGGAATCGTTACACAAACCGTGTGGTTACACTGTGGTACAGACCTCCAGAGTTGCTGCTTGGTAAGTGATAACTCTCACACATAGACACCAATACACAATAACTGTTAAGTCAAACAGTAAGTAGGTTAGTGTCAGAACTTTGTCCTGAAGTCAGCATAAATCATACCTGACAGGAAATAACATTACACTCACAGTTCTGGATTTCATGAATACAATGGACAGATGACTTTACAGGTGCATAGGAATTGCACCTGTAAAGTATAGTATAGGAATTTTGTGCAAAACTCTTGCTCGCTTATGAAAAAGAAGAGCCTGCAAAATAGGTAATGTCTCCCTGTAGCCTGGATGGCCGATGACAGTTATGTTAATTATAAGGATGCTCTGTCCGAGTTCTACCCGCCTGATGAAGCAGAGCAGAGCTTGCCCAATCATTCATAGTAGTTTCCCATTACTTTACTTTTAAGTTGGTTATTCTTGGTAATATTTATTGTAATGAATCTCTTAATTTATCTGTGATAAATTAAATGTACAGGATTCTCACAGACTGATTTCCTTTCTAGGTGAGCGTGACTACGGTCCCCCCATTGACCTGTGGGGAGCAGGTTGCATAATGGCAGAGATGTGGACCAGAAGTCCTATCATGCAGGGAAACACTGAGCAACACCAGCTCACTTTGATCAGCCAGCTCTGTGGGTCTATCACTGCTGAGGTAAGATGCAATTTTAAAGTTGCATGGTGTCTTTGTCAGCAGAATCTTGAACTGTGTTCTCTTTATTTCAGGTATGGCCTGGAGTGGATAGGAAGTATGAGCTCTACCAGAAGATGGAGCTACCTAAGGGCCAGAAGAGGAAAGTGAAAGACCGTCTGAAAGCCTATGTCAAAGACCCTTATGCTCTGGATCTTATAGATAAGCTCCTGGTACTGGACCCAGCACAACGTATAGACAGTGATGATGCACTCAACCACGACTTCTTCTGGTCGGACCCCATGCCGTCAGACTTGAAGAACATGCTCTCAACCCACAACACGTCCATGTTTGAGTATCTTGCTCCGCCAAGACGGAGAGGCCACATGCCCCAGCAGCAACCCAATCAGAACAGGAACCCGGCCACAACCAGTCAGACTGAGTTCGATCGAGTATTTTAGTTTTCTTTTCTGGACAAGTAGTTTGTGTAACACGACAGCTTTGTTCCCAGCTGCCCTGACATTGAGGAAAGTACACATTCATTTGACTTTACCAGCAGTTTTTCTCCATAATAATCGAAGGATGCAGGTTATTTGGGTGAACTAGGCAAAATACCTATGGTCAGAGTTATGCATAGCCATGATGTTTTCATTTTGGGGGCTGTTTTGGAGTCCATTATGCAAGGTATTTTTACAATTTCATATTTGTCTTTTTTTTTCTATAAAAATACCTTTTCGGCTGCATGGTGTATATTTTTTTCAAAAAAAGACTTTTATTTAGACCTTTTACAAGGTTACAATGGTTATTTAAACAATATCTTTGTTTAAATAGAAGCTTACAACTCTAGCCATGTTGGCAACTATACCCATGTTTGTAGCATCATAGTCCATCCTACTCCCAATACTGGTAAACAGCTTGAATTAATGTATA
>JAVQJX010161245.1:0-10710 GCA_036025115.1 Ambassis agassizii
TTTTTTTCCAGTATTCTCTTATTGACAATGATCTATTACTGGCATTTTTTAAATTGAAACATGTAGAATAAAGCTGCTTAGGCTCACAAATGGAGAATTCAAGGACCATTGGAATGACAGAAACCAACAGGGTTCACATATTTTTGCACATTATCCATTTATAAAAAAATGATTGTGTTAATGTTGAAGAGAAAATGAGGGCTGCATATGAATATTTAAAATATAAATATCATGATGTGAATAGGTCCCAGACTGTCACCTCTTTGCCAGCACAAACCTTTGTACAGGTCAAACAGCAGATGGCAAATGGAGCCATTTTCTTAAATAAATAATAAAATGGATAAATGTCACTAAACCCCCACATAAATGGGTTTCATTACATTAATAATTAATCATAATAATACACAATGCAGTTTAACTTCCTGTGTGACTCTTTGTCATTGCAGTTGAATGGCTGAAATGTGGATTTTGGTCCATGATCTCTCTCTCACACACACAGCTTTTTTTTGTCTTTGTACTCTTGCTGTATTTTGTGTCATCTCATAATAAAACACAACACGTTCCTGTGATGGAGGAAAGTCAGCAGAAAGCTCTCCCAGTGGAATTGTAAAATCCAGTGTGTGTGAGATTTTTAGGCGGCTGGTAGGCAGCAAATCCTGCAGCGGACATGTGGAGAATACAAAGTACCTGACAGCTGAGTCCTCCTCCACATACTGTACTGTAGGTGCAGTTTATACACTGGTACCAGATCTTTTAAACAAACCATTTGCTCCACCTGTGGATTAATGAATGTCTGGCTCACATGAGCTCAGAAACATTTCCCCCTCTGCACAGTCAGATATGAGTCCTTTGTTGTGCCTGTTTACTTCCACCAGTCCGATGTTTTTCATGGCTTCAAACAGCTTGTTGTTTTTCCCTTTTGAGGTAAATACGGACGGCTTCACCTCGCTGATTAAAACGTTGACCTTTTTAGACGATGAAAGATCGTGTTTTTAGCAGGTGCAGGTTTGAATGAATAAATTACCCCTCGCAAATTGCCTCTATATTCACTGCTGGCCCAGAGACTCATTTTGGTGCTATTCCTTTTCAGGCAGTGGTCCAGTCATCAAACATGCTCATATCTCTATGTTCCTTGACTTTTAACCTTTAAAAAAAACTGCAAAAATGGATAAAACTGTTAGACCTTTACATTTTCATTGTCCTTGAACACACCATTCATGAGTAAATCACTTTACTCTTTACAAATTGCCAAAAATATACTATATGCAATAACAATATGGTGGAATAAAAAATTTTTTTTTGGAAAAACTGGTGTAAAGGAGCTGTAAAAATGCAAATAAGTTCATATTTACAACATGTGGAGCTTGCATATTTTTTTCAAAGATTGAACTTTAGGAACATAAAAATGTTGCAAATAAAGATTCTAGTTTATTTAAGTTTTTGTAAAATCAAAGTCAGTTCTCTTCTTGCAGCCCTACAGAACTTTTTCCTCCCTTTGTAATAAAATAATTGTTGGTTGTATTGGAGATTTAAAATGTTATTCAGTGACTTGTATCTGTGAGGGAGAGGAGTATGGTTTAAACACATGAAGGTGAAGGTCTGACCTGTGCTACATGTAAATAAACCTGACCCATATCTCCTGATGCCCTCATTTCTAAAAGTGTTGATGGGAGATTTCCTTCATGCCGGGATGTGATGAGCTCGACCGAGGGAAAACATTTGCTGGTAAAGGAAGGAAGGACCTCAGGTTTCCCCTCCTCATCCTGTTTGGTCTCCTTTCAGGGTTTTTACTGTAATGATCAGAGAGGAAAATAGATTGGAAAGAAGAAAAAGAACAGTAATATGTCTGTTATGATGAGACTTTAGAAGCAGAGTTTAGTGCCATCTAGCTGCAGGAGTTTAGAACTGAACTCTTCTGGTCTTACTGTAGACCTTTAGGGGACTCTTTATGTAATGACAGGATCCTCACTGAGCTCTTAATGGGCTTTTTACCCCCTCTGACCTAATTTAACCCTTCGACATCCGCCCTGACTGCAAACCGTCAAAAGGCCTCGGCTTAAGGCAGCTAAGAGGAGCAGACTGAGAGGATTTTCTAAAGTTACTGTCCTGTCATTCGACCTTTACTGTTTCCACATTTAGAATTATTCGTGTTGTGTTGTGTGCTTCAGATCCTTCACTTACATAAATCATTAACACTCATGCATTGTCCGTTTTTTTTTTATTCAATTGTATGCACTTCAATGTGTCAAAAGTTACCTTTGTCTTGCGGTTAGCTGAGTCTTTAGGGTTGACATAGCTTGCATGCTCACTAGCAAAATAGAGGTGGCTAACCTAGCCGAAGCTTTGCTAACTACTAACTAAACAAATACACATAATGGTTTTTTTCTAATAACAGCAGCACAAGACCAAGACTGTTAGCTGTTAGCTCTACATTAGCACAGCAGCAATGCTTGATTAGTAACCTTATCTGCAGAGCTACAGTTAGCATTGTTTTTTTGTTATTACTAGTTTTATTACTAGTTTTCTACCTTTTGTTTTTTTCTGTCACATGATCTGAGCTGATGTCATCCTGTTGTTCTGCAGGAAAATACCTCCTGCTGCCGACCAACGCCCAGCAGACACAGGCGGCGTGGCAGCCGTCCTCTGAAATCTCAAACCTGGTCCGCATGCGTTCGGTGAACCTCGGAAAGTCCGATCCCTCACTCACATCCAGCCTGGTGAGTCATCATGACCTCTGAGTGTGCAGCAGGTTAAAACAAAAGTCACGACCACAACATCTGAATGTGTCTTTCAATCAATACAATACAGCGTTAAAGCAATACACAATTAATAAGATTATTGCTGTTTAGGAGCAATACAATATGTTAAGATATTCTGCATTAATATACACATTTAGTAAAATTAAGTAAAACTAAAGTTATTCTATCAATTGACTCCTTTAATTAAACTCAGAATAGCAGACGGTGGGTCACGTTAGAGGTCCGTCCCTGCTTTGAAACGGGTGACGTCACGCAGGCTGTGATGACCTTCAGATCCCGCTGATGGATCCTCCGATATGCTCCATCGTGATCTTATTGTCTCTGCAGTGAGATGCAATCAAAACAAGAGGCTAATCCAATGCTGTTAAGCTATGAGTCATTCTCTGCATGAGCTCGGTATCACTCACAGAAAAGGTTAATGTAATAAAAAGTGTGTGTGTGTGGGTGCTGGTCTAGTAACTGTGAGTGTGTGTTTAGGCTGACACACCCCTCTGAGTGGGCCAACACAGAAGAAGACACTGTAACCTGATAACTGTTTTTCCACACGGCTCATAACATCACACTGACCCTGTTTACACTCAGACTGCTGCTACCTCACTGTGTCACCACTTTTAACGTGTAGGATTTATTAAAACTTCACCTCATACAATAACACCTGGATTTTCTCTACACTTGGGGGCGCTAGTGACTGTCCTCCAGTGGATAGATGTGTTTTCTAAAGATTTGTTTGATCACAGGAAGGTCATGCGATGCTGCAGTAGAGGATGAAAATTATGCTTCATCTTTTGTTACACTGTGAACATTAGTTATTGGATAGAACAATGCAGCCAGATGAAACTTAGCTGAGAAGTCTGTGCTCTCACAGGCGGGAGTCTGTCAGGTGTAAACGGAGCCTTTTGTACCATCCAGAGCTGAGAAATGGAGCCTGTGTGGAGGTGTAAGACACTGCAGTTCCACCTGCAGCCACTAGGGGTGTAGTCCATACATGAAATGGCCAAATAGTAGTGCCCTCTGAAATTTTTGATGGTCCTTGAACGCGTTATAGGTAACTATAAATATTATTGTTGGTTGCATTCTCCTATCTCACCACTAGATGTCACTGAATCTCACACAGAGGACCTTTAAAATAGTAATAATATGAGTGATGTCAGCCACCCGTTTCCTCACTGTCCTCCTGTTGTTATTGCTTTGTGATTTCCTCTCCTGTCCTGTCCTCGTCCCTTTCCCCTCCCGGCATGTCTGCATGGCTCTCTGACAAACGTGGCGCATCTCTCTTGACCGTGATTCTGTTTGGCAGAAAATCAATAGCTCACGTCTGGTGCGATATGGAGATAAGACCGTCATAATCCTGATGTTGTGCCTTTGTGGACTCTTCATTTTCTCTGGTAATTGTCTGGCAGAGATGTCCTTTATTGATAGCATTGTTGCTCCTGGAGTAGTTTGTTAATGCAGAGGAAGGAGCTGCAGTTTAGTGTGAACAAACAGGAGGCACAGTGCTGCCAGAAACTATAAACCTTAGTCAGAAATGTCATTCAGATTGAGATTGTTCAGCCTGTCTTATAGGACCTCAATGGAAACCTGTTGTTATTTGATGTGTGTTCTTTTTTTGTGTTTGCACGGCCATATGTTCAGAGCTCCAGCTTCATTGTGTGTTTTAAATGTTAAACTTATAATTTACATAATAGAGGCTATTGTATTTGTATGTAAATATGTTTTTGTTTGTTATCTTTTTATAACGTCCTCAATAGATCTTTTCAGAGGAACTAATCATGCCTACCTCCTTCATGTAAAAGGGCATGTATGTATGTGTCTATAAATATAAAACACACTGTCACAGGTGTATTATATATTAGGAGAGAACCAGCAGCAGAGTGTAGGCTGTATTGGGCTTAGCCAGGTGCCTATATGCCTATATGTAGCTCCTTGTTGTTTCCGTTGTTTTGGATCCAAACACTGAAGTCACTGTGGGGTAGATCTGCAAGGCACAATTAATTTGTTTTTTATCAATGGACTCTGGTGGTTGTGTGGGAAAACTGTACTTCATCAAAAAAGTCTGTCTGTCAGTAAGGTAGTGCAGTAATACTCTAAATAATAAGAGAATTTTGATCTTTTCAACGGTCCTTGAATGCACCCTGTGTGATGACCAAATCTTAGCTTAAAATTAGGATATTTCATCACTTTCCACATGTCTTGACTAAAAAGTCTACACAAATAAACCTAAAAAAATCAAAACAATTTGTGTAACTAGGAAGCCATGATTGACCGCTAGTCACATGACAAAAATTCAGCTCGTTTTTGTCTGACTTACAGTGGAAAATGCCCCAAAGCATCTTGGGGTTTTGAAGGTTTGTGCTACTTTTTATTCCATTTGGCTTCTCACAGAAAGAACACACATATGGACAGGGCACAAACAAATGAAAGCAGCCCTGCATATGCTGTCACTGCAGGGAGAGGAGATTTTCTTCAATGTTTGGGATTAATATTACTCCACTTTTTGCGCTTTTCATCTGTGTGTGTCGGCCCCTGTTGTGTTCCACTGAATATCTTGGGAAGCGTATCGACCTTATCTGTGTGTTACTGTAAACATCCGTGTGTGTCTGATATAAATGAAGCTGTCACTCCAGGTGAAGCAGGGCTTGTCATCTGCTCTGTTTGAGATACAATTTTCTCTGCTGTGAAATTCAAATGTGTCGCTGTTTCACTTTGAAACTAAAGAAATTGAGAAGAAAGCAGATTGGATTTTCTTCCAAGTGGACCCATGTCGTCTTCATTTTATGAGCCACTCCAATTTATTTGAATCTGAATAACTGGAGAAGATTTGATGCCGATGCATTGCAGCTGCTTGGTTACTATCTTTGCACTTGTTGTTAAGGTGTAAGTCGCGCCTCCTCCATCGGCTCTACAGAGCTTTATCAGGCGATATTCTCGCTCCTCCTTCTCCTTTGCTGCTTTGTATGGAAGGAATCGACTCTTTCCTTCTCTGTCCGCCGCACATCTGCAGGTCACCTCGTGGTCTGATAAGCTCAGGCAGAGCAGGAGGCGGTTGGTCACTCAATCAGCACTCTCTGCATGTTTCCTGTGCCAATGTTGCCTCTTTTTTTTTTCTCCAAAGGCAGCACACACACAACCTCAGCTGCTCACCTGCCAGGAGGAACTGAGTCACAGACGACCCCTGGACTTTTCCCAGAGGCTTTCGATGTGGCCTCGCTCCAAAGCCAAACTGTCTGCCTTCATGCCCGCCCTGAAAGCGGCTCTGCTGTGTGTGTCTGAAAAACTCTGCATACAGATTAAAATGCACCAAGAGAATTTCACCTCTAGATCCTTTAGTGTCCGAAATATCTCTGTGTTTGGACTCGTCTATCGTCACCTTTTAGAAATCTTTCACTACTGATAACTATCTCAGATGTCTGAGGTGTAGAACCTGCAACAAACTGAGTCAGATTGGGATGAAAATAGCAGCATCTTTTGCACAATGTTAGCTGAAAATGGTGGCGACATCAGGAACAGTTTTCTTTTTATTATTAAACCGTCATCCTGTTTTTTTTTTAATGCCTAACCCTAATTGTAAGTGAAAAAACCCTGCTTAACAGCAAGTGAAAACAAAACTGCTCCAAAAAATGTGAAGGTCTGCGGCTTTTTGTGAGTAATTTAATGAATTTAATTTAATAATGTTTTCACTACTTTGACAAAGTATTTACATTCTGTCCTGTCAGTACAGCTGCTGATTGTCAGTTAATCAGAATAATTGTGGTATCGCTGCAGTGCATGTTTTTAAATGGAGAAATGGTGACTTTCTTCCTTTTGAGTAAGACAAATGCCCCCTCCTTTGCAGCTCTTCATCTTCATTGTGGAGTTTTCTTAATTGTTCCTTTAAGCAGCCGCAGACGGAGCAGCGACTCGAGACTAGTCAGTTGAACATGAACGGATTCTTTAATTCCCTCAGGTAATCTGGAGCGCATTGTTCAAGCTGGAGGGGGAAAAAAGTTGACTACTGTAATCCTCTGAGGTTTTAAGGGGTTTATTCAAAAAAACAGGCTGATTACCCCGACCTCACAGACCCACGCTTTCTTATCAGCACAGAAACACAAATGACTGTCGCCCTCCTCCTCCTTCTCCTCCATCTCCATCTGCTTTGAAAATGAGAAAAGTTGGTTACCTGTGTTGTAGTGTTGTTGCTGTCATTCTGGGCCACCGTTTCCTCTAAGAGGAATCATTTGAGCTTGGCTGGAGATGAGGAGAATGGAAGGGGGGGGTGCACTTAGTATTCACAGAGCAGGACCACAGTGAATGGAAATGAGTGAGAGAGAGAGAGTGAGGGAGGAGGAGGAGAAGGGCGAAGAGGAACAGAATGCAAAAGGATTGAACAGGCAGCGGGGAGACAACTTTTTTTTTTTTTTTAACAAATGCTAATAATTCAGCGAGGGTGTGGGTACATGGAGTTTAGTGAGTGTGAAGATCTGTGGCCACTCGCTGACTGCTGTAAAAACTCATCTCTGTGGAGCTGCGGCGGTGCATGAAATTACTGGAAATTGACACAGAACAGGTTGATTCCAGCATGATAATGAATCTGCGTCGGCTTGTTTTGAATGGAGGAAGCGTCTTTTTTTTTTTTCTCTTCATGTAGCTTCTCTCAGCCTCTCTCTGACCTAACCTTCAGGTGTGTGTGTGTGTGTGTGTGTGTGTGTGTGTGTGTGTGTGGCTGCAGTAAGCTGCAGACAGGATGCCAGATTCATTGTTGAGGTCTGAGCCCTTGAACAATGCTGGGAAGGATATCCTCTCATTTTCATGGTCATCCAGGGTGCCCAAAAAGCGTGGCTGCTCCGCGAAATGAGTCTTGGGGCTCCCACTTGTCCCTCCCCTCCCACTCTCCCTCCACCGCCACACACCTCCCACCCGTTGCTACGCTAAATTAGAACTGCCTATCTTCTCCCTCTCTCCTGAAGTTACAGAGGGAGAGGAACAAGGAGGAGGTGTCAGCTGACTGCCCCCCTCCAATCAGATAAGTTCTGATGGAAGTGTTTAGCAGCTGCTAAGATCAGATTTAGCCTGAGGGAGGGAGGGACGGGAAGGGAAGGAGGGAGCAGGAGGCTGGAGAGAGGCAGTGCAGCATGGCTGTGCACCGGTAAGGAGGCAAGATAAGTCGGGGCTCTGTATCATGGACGAGTCCAGCATTCTGAGGAGACGAGGGCTACAGGTAGGAGCTGCTGCTGCTGCATGTGAGGAGGCGCTGGCTGCTCCTCTCAGCAGGCTGTGTGGATGTGTCGTCCTGCATGTGAGAGAATCGCTACTTTCTGAGAAGCTGTGACTTTTTATGAGTGAGGCGTGATCGTGGTGTGAAATCAAACTGCACATTAATTCTATGAACTCGGCAGCAGCCTCTAATCGGACTTGATTTATAATTGTGCTCACTGACTGGATGGGGCAGTAATTGATAGAGTTGCTTTTTAAATTCAGTGTGTGTGCTTTGAATCACACAGTCTGCCTGTAATTAGGCTGATGAACCTCTGCGTTTAGTGTAAATTTATGCTTGTCTCTTGTTTTTTTTCCTGATGTGATGTTTTATTTATTCAGCACTAACATTTGACTTTCATGTTCACTAATTTCCTGTCATGTGTTCCTGAGTGATTAGGATTTTTTATGAAAATTAGACGGCACAAGTGCTGACTTCTAATTTATGCTTTTTGAGTTTGTTTGTTTTTTAACATTCATCAAAGACTCATTTTGTGCCCTAATCATTCTGTTCCTTTGTTGGACTCCACCACCTTCACCTCCTCCTCCTCCTCCTCCTCCGCCTCTCTTTCTCCTCCACACAAGACTTCTTTATGTTCCGCTAAACCAAACACAACGGACGCTCCTGTGGTAACTTTCACATTCAAAAGGAAACACGGAAGTTAGTTTGTCAGGCAAATGAATGTAGCTGCAGCAGCTCCACAGCTTTCCCCCATTCATCCTCAGAGCAGGAACAGATGACATCACCCCGGCCAGAGCTTGTTTATGCTGTAAGAACTGAACAGTTTATAGTACTGGAAACATGTTAGAAGATGTGAGCATCACGTTTGTTGTCATTTCTTTCCTGTATTTTAGATGCAAACGTCACATTTTGTCTCTCTCTCCTCTGCTCACTTCTCTTTACCTTATGTGCACAGTGAGTTACAGACAGCATTTTGTTTACAGTGCACAATGGAAATGAATTCTGGCCTGATATATCCTAGTTTGACCAAGACCCGGTTGGCATTTATTCACACGACCACATGAGCTGCCTTGTATCCAATGTATGAAGTCATTTTGCATATGATTACTACATATTTTTAGTGTTTTGCGTCATTCACACCACTCGTTTCCACTGATTTGCATTGACACACCAGCTCCTTTTCTTTTAATGCCTAACCCATAAATTTTCCAACCTCAACCGTGAGTGAAAAGTGAAAATGAAACTTAACTATAAGCACAAACAAAACGGAAAGTTTTCAGTGTAGCTGTGTTGAGGTCTGAGGACTGCTGTTTAAACCAGCCAAATAGTCTCTGAATGTCTGTCATGTGACTGTACTGATCAAAGTGATGTGAAGTGCAGAATTTTTCATCTTCATTCCTTTTTTTTCTACATAAAATATCACAATCTTTAACTTTTTTCCAGCTGTTAAACCTTTGTAATTGTTAATTTATTCTTATTTCACACTTCATTCTTGATTATACATTGGCCTAAAAGCCTCTTTTGCAGGCAATTAATTAAAATGTATCTAACACATAAATATCCAGGGCAGAATGTTCAGTTAAACGTTTTTGGTTGCTGATGACGAATGTTTTCTTCACAGCATCACTGAAGAGCTGATAGAAACCCTGCACAAGGACACTTCAGCTGAGAGGCTAAACAAATGTTGTCCTTTTCATTTGTCCCTTCCAGATTAGAGTCTTTTTCTATTGAAGCTTTAACACAACATCTCACTGCTCGCAGGGGGATAAAACTTCTGTGTAGACATAAAGAGGATTTATGGGTTATAGGCTCAAAAGGTGAAATGAAAACATTGTTCTGTTGCTGCACCATCATGTTGTAACAGGACTCATAACACAGATGTTGTGTGCATAGATATATTATTATTATTATTCAAAGAATGTCAAAAGTACAGTAAAGCAAAGCGGGAGCTTCTGACAGGCTACTCCTAATTAAGATGAAAAACGCGTGAGGCTGCTATAGGCATCATTAAAATCTATACAAGTCCAACAAATTTTCTGTAACGAGAGAACGTGGCAGCCCTTAAAAAGCACAAAACCTCGTGAGAGAGCGGAGACACAAAGCAGAGCTAAAGAGAAGAGGACGCACAAAGTCAGAGAAACGACATATAGATGCCATCTTTTCTGATCAACATGAAAAATGAACACATACAGACAGACGCTGCGCTTGAACTCGGCTGAACTGATGTATTTATTTAGAGCACTCATTAATGGGTGTGATACAGGAAAACAATCATCCTCCTGCGTATTCCTGTTTTTCCATAAAAGGCTAAAAATAAAATTAATTAGGAATCAAACTAAAGCTTTTCATACAGATGGAGGAGAGACATGTTTCTGTAATATGTGCATTTATCTGTAAAGCAAACACTGACTGTTGGCATGCACAGCAGCAACCTGAATGCCTTGGACCTTAGAGTCACATTGTTACAGCACGTAAACCCCTTAATCACATTCTAGCATTTTCAGAGCAATATCCATCAGTTTCCAGAGGGAATGTTGTAATGTTTCTTACCATTCCACCAGTTAAACAAAGATGGAGGCTCCATCATGGTGGCGAAAATGTCCAGTGGACTAACAGGTGGAGCAGAGAGCTGCAGCCTGCTGCTTTAGCCTCATATGGGTGGGGGGGGGGGGGGGGGGGGGCGGGGGGGGGGGGGGGCGGGGGGGGGGGGGGGGGGGGGGGGGGGGGGGGGGGGGGGGGGGGGGGGGGGGGGGGGGGGGG